>VZUI01039525.1:0-32933 GCA_013401135.1 Cettia cetti
AAAAAAACCAAAACCAAACAAAAAAAAAAAAAAAACCAAAAAAAAAACAACCAACGACCAAAAAAAGAGAAAAGTCTTGGAGGAAAGCCTACTGAGTCTATTGGGGAGTTTTCCAAGCTGTCAGCTTGGAAGCCATTGTGGGGATAGTGCTGTTTTTGCACATGTACAGCTCTTCAGCACAGAAACACAGAAAGAGAACAACACACAGAGTTAAGAATGTACAAACAATTTTCTCCTCACTTTGTCTTTCTCCTGGGGGTTTCTTGTTTAGATCCATTTTGTCATGGTTGTTTTGGAGTTTAATGCTAGTAAGAATAAATTTAATTGCAATCTTGATATTCCCTCTGTATCAATATGGATACATGTAAATAATTTGAAGGGAATAATCTTTTTCACTACACTTTCCCATTAAAGAATCCAATGAAGGAAGAAGCATGCATACACTGCTGTTGGTAATTCATGCTCCAGAGAGGTGTTCATTCTATACCAGAAGACTCTGGACTGGATTGCATCCTCAGTAGTGTTAATTTACTTTCCAGGCTTCCAGAGTCTGGATTTGGGATGTCTTCAAGCAAATGAAGAGATTCCCTGTGGTTTCTTTGAAGTGGTACATAGTGATTATTTTTCTTTCTGTTTTGGTAAGATGGGTTACTCCAGGTATGCTGCCAGTTCCCATTCATTTCTCTTTTACCACCTGTTTCTGGTAACTTCTGTGTGTGCCAGATTTTTATTACTCATAGTTAATGCAGCTGGGAGCCTCTCCTTGCCTATTCTCCCCTTTCTTTCTGTCCTGATCTAGTGGAAGTGGGAAGGGAGAGAAGAATGATGCTGTCATCCACAGGATGCCTTGACTTACCATCACTTAATTAACAGAATCTGCATCAGCACATCCTGATATACCACAGCAGCAGTTATGGACACCATGGTTGTATTTCAACAAGTTCACTTGTTCATGAAGTACTTTTGATTGCCCCTCAGTTTTGTTGCTCACAGTCAGAGTCCACAACCTTCCCACAACACAGGAGCTTCTTTGCTTTTACAGGGAGATGCATAAAGTGGAATCATCATCATCAACACAGAGGAGACCTAAAGAAATGTTCCTTTTGTACAGCACTTAAGCCAGGATATCTTTGAGACAGAAACCAACTCCATGGCATGATTTTCTGTACTAGGGAAGGATGGTTACAAAGACCCAAAGAATTATTAGGCCAACAGAAAAATATAATATGAAAAACAAAAAGAAAGTGATGTGAAACAAGGCTACTGGATCAACACAAGTGCTGGAAAAAGCCTGGGATATCCCACTCACAGATGGAATATCAGCCACTGAGGGTGACCACAGGCAGTGCACGTTGGGCAGCTTTGTTTTAACACTCAGGAAGGGATCCACTGTTCATATCTTTGGAAGAAAGAGGGCCCAGTAAAGCAGAGACCAGTCAGGGGTACCAGGGTGAACTTAGAAAAATAAAGACTAAAGGAATACTTGAAAAGTTTCTTCCTCTATGTACCCTTAGTGCCAGAGTTACAGAGCAGAGTTGCCCACTGGGTGTGCTCCAAGTTGCTCCACCTGCTCACAGAGTGGGGGAACACCCCAAGCCACAGCAAGAAAAGCCCCTCAGATTCAGATCTGATGGAACTCCAGCAAAACCTTGAGATCACTGCAGAGTTTTAGGTTCTGAAGAAGCTGCTGCTGCCACAACAGACATCTTCATCTCTCAGCAAAACTAGTGTGCAGACAGCCAGTGGAGCTCGGACATTTAGTAGGGGAAAAAAAAAAAAAAAGGTGAAAAGAAACAAATAAAAGGAAAAAGTATGGTTACATTTACTGGGTGAAAACAGCCCATAGAGCAATTCAGTTCCAGCTTCTCTTTACTGCTAGTCTACAAGCACACTTTCACCCCACTAAAGATAAACAGAAACATTGCCATCACAGAGCTTTACTCTGAAAGAAAGTGTGCAGAGAGCTGCTGGTGTGACAGCAGATTTCTCCTGGCATTTTATTTTGATGTCTTCTGTGTACTTAGTGACAGATCTGACAGCTCATCCTCAAGAAGTTTCCACATAACAATGCAAAAAGAAAGAGTAAAATTTACTGTTTGTTACAGGTTTCTGTTTTGGGGTGGTTTTTTTTTTTTTTTTTTTGTTTTGTTTGTTTGGTTTTGTTTTGTTGTTGTTGTTGTTGGTTTTTTGGTTTGTTTTTTTTTCTGTTGTTGACAATGAGGAGCTATTTAGCAAAGCAAGTTGCAAGCCATAAAGCCCATGCATTTAACTCCAAAAAGCACAGTCAGTATTGCAAGACTCTTAATTCTTTAGTGGAAAGTCACAGTGAGGATGCAACTACCTTGTACGTGTGACAATTACACCTTCCAGCATTCCAGGCTTCCAAATCCCTCACCACTGCCCAGCAATGGGATTGCTAACATCAATGCAGTTTTACTATAAAGTGAAAAGCACAGTTTACACAGCAAGAAATATTGATCTTTCTTAGGAAAATCCTTCAAGCCTAGTAAATTACATTTAATTAGATGGGCAGAGGGAAGGCAGAGGTCTGCACTGGGAGAAGAGAACAGAGAATTCCTGCCTGGGACAGGGAATAAGAACAGTATGAGGACAGTTGTTGTCTTTTTGCTATTGAAATGGAAAGAGGAGTGGGCAGTAGGGAAAATGTCAATGAAGAGGAACTGCCTGGCAGACAAAAGCTCTAGAGCCTGTGCTGGGGTCCCCTGGCCAGAAGGACTCTGCCCTTCTCTGGGAGAAGTGAATTAGCAAAAAAAAGTAGAAAGGGAAAGCATAGTTTGCTCTGAAGGCTAAGGCAGGAATGATCTCTTTTGCTACAAAAGAAGCTCAGGTCTAGCAGGAGTTCCTCACCCAGGCTCAATGCAAAGATTTCCTGAAGACATGCTGTGGGAGTAATCAGGGGTTTGTTAAAATATGTATGTGCACTAAATAAAATATCAAGTGGTATAAATACCTCTCTGTCTCAGTTCATTCTGTCCTGTCAGGAAATCACCACAGTCTATACAGCTTCACAAGGGGTTTCCTCTGCATGGCACTGAGCTTCAGTCCTCAGCTCTGACTTCTGACAGGCACATGTCAGAGACACCAATCACATTTTGGTGTTTCCTTGCACCTCTCTTCCTGTTCAAGTCCTACCATGGCTTGGGAGTTTGTACTATTTTGTAGCTCTTTGCTTTTAAATTCACCATTAGGAGCCACACATGCAGACTAACAGTAAAAATCTCTCTGGTTTCCATGCAGTGGGACTTCCAAAAGCACCACAACACAGCTCTGCTGCAGGCTTCATTCCAGCTCCTACAGGTGTTGGTCACAACACATTAAGTAACAGCAGTGCAAAGGCCCAGCTGCTGCATTTTCCTCTGTGCCAAGGCTTTTTCCATCTCAGTCCCCATGCACACAGGTGGGATTCACCTCTCCTGTGAGTCTGACAAGCAGCTACTGACATCACATCAGTCCTTTTTGCAGTCCCCACCTGTAAAGCGGGGCTGAAGCAAGGCTAAAGCAGCTCTTACAGGTCCCTCCTGGGCACAGCTGCCACATGTGCAGCCTTGTACAGCCCCTTCCCCTTCTCTGGCCTCCTCAGGGCACTTTCTGTGTTGTGTGGGGGCAGCTCTCTCAGTGCCAGGCAGGAAACACAAGTGCTAACACCTCCTTCCTGCAGAAAGCTCTCCTTGCCCTTTCCCCAGGATGGAAGGCATTGTGAGTTAGCAGTTCACTTCCACCAGGATCCTTTAGAAACACAGGTTATAATTGCAGGGTTCTAAACCAATTATTGTTTAGTTTCTTTAATGCTGTTTGGAAAGGTCTGGGCTGAGCTGCATCCTCAGCACACACTGTCCTTTTCTCTGATGCTGTGCACGCTTGAGATTCCAGCAAAGTCCAGAGATCTCTGTCCTGATGTTCTGGCAGTGGCCACCATCTATCCCTTAGGACCAACAAACTTCTACCCACACAGAGGGAAGCTTAGGCAGGTTTTCATAAACATGTTGGGGCAGAATGGCAGATTTTGACCACTTTCACATAAGCTCCATCCCTGTGAAGCACATCCCAAAGTGTCTGTCCTTGCAGGAGGAGGGGAAAGGAGCTGAGTTCAGATGAAGATGACTCAGCTCTTTCTTGCTAGAAATTGCTGTCAGAGCCCATCATTCCATGTTGATTTTTGCATTTTTCTTTTATATATTCTCTGTATTCTTTACGCATATATTTGTAGCTCTGTAGTTTATTAGTGGAGATTAGCTTCACTATTTTCCTATGCAGAAAGAAAAAACATTCCAAGACCTCTATCCAACCCTGGTTCTCCTTAGAAACCAAGGCTCAAACCAGCTCTTATTTTTTATAAACAAAGTTTAGTCCTCATCTGAGGGAGGAGAATTTAGAAGGTATTAGAAGTGGGGGCACAACTTCACTGAATGTGCTTCTAACTGGGGACTGTTGCTAATTTGCAAAATCTATAAAAATTGTATACACATCATGCAGGGGTGCATCTTCAGTATTTTCCACCCAACAAATTTCACACCTAAGGACCCTTATATAAAGGTAACCCCCTTTTATCAGCCCAACTGTGTCTGGCTCATAATTCTAGGACCAGAGAAAAAGGCACCACCCAGTTGTGATTTCTGAACTGTGTCAGTTTTAGTGTACGAAGGATTAAAGCCCATAGGGTCAATAATATATGGAGATACAAACCCCACTGAAATGGGTCAGTGTTTGCAGGAATAACAGTACAGCTGGTAGAAAGAACATCACTCTCGAGCTAGTAGTTTAGTTTTCTGTAACTGCACCTGGTTAGTTTGGACAATACAGTCCCAGTTCTTAAATATCTGCAGAAATGTCATTCACCAGGAGAAGTGGCTGCTTTGATTCACTGTCATCTGACCTCTCCAAAGCAGAAACAGGATGCAGGGTAAGCTGCAAATTGACTAGAGGTCCTATATAAACTGCAAATTTAAGATTGGAAAAAGAAGGAAAAGGCTGTTAAATAGTCAGGAAGTTATTTTGTGGCCTGGTGCCCATGCAGTTTGACATACTGATTAGATGAAGTCCTACAAGGTGCCAGGCAAAATCTCCTGGATGTGACTATTTATGGAACCAGGGGTGACCCAGCCCAGTGTTGGACACTTTGTAGGTTACCCAGGCCTCAGAGCACATGAAGAACAAATACCTCTGCCCATCCTCACACCCCAGTATCTGAGAGAAAAGGAAGCTGCAAGAACATTTGCCATCTCCAAGGTTCCTGTGAATTAATTCCCATTTGTAGCAAATCAGCTTTGCACAGCCCTGTGTGCTCAGGCTGGGTCTGTGCTACATTTGCATGAAGCACATCTTCCTCAAGGCACATCACTGCCCTTCACAGCACAGCTGGCCCTTGCTGCACCAGCAATACCTGAACATCTCTTCTAGACAGTAATGCCTCCTTGCTTTGTTCATCTCTCCTGCTAAATAAATTGCAAAGGGAAGAATCTCTTACTTTGATTTCTCTGCAGGTATGAGCTGAACTATTTTCATTATTTTAACGAAATTCTAGAGCCCTTGAAATTGGTTACCATGCTTTAAAGCATGAAGATTAATCTGTCCTGACTTTACTTCCAAATCAATTCCTCTCAGCTGTTATTGCTTCTGGCTATATCAAAGTTAGGGTAGAAGCACCCACCCAGACTGAGACCTTGGCTCAATTTCTAGGACTGTGCTACCCCCAGAGCCAAACTCACTGATGCCAGAGGGGCTGGAAGGGGTGGAGGGCACTGCAGAGCTCCCCCAGAACACCTCCCAGCCCAGGGCCCAAACCTGCATTTCCAGGGGCTGAATCAAGCCTGGCCAATACTCTGCTAACAGCAGGACTGTTACTGGCCTCCCACTGCATCTTTAGGGCTGGAATAACACAACTGGCACATCCAGCCTGGGGGAGCCAAACTGGAGCCCTTGTGCCCCAAACTGGCCAGACTGGGGCCAGCTGGTCATTGCTGAGCAGCACCTGGGCACAGGGAGCAGAATTTCACTTCAGCTCAGGAAATCCTGCTGCCACTGGAATCCAGGGTGCCTATGACTTCTGTGGATGCTGATGCCAAGTTTTTTGGGCTGTCACACCCTCCCACCCCATTTAGAGCAGCTGGAAGGGTATTTTATTTCTTTGCACCTTTGTCCCTAAACATCTGAACCCAGAGCCACAACCTGCATTATATGAATGAAAAGGGTGCCTCCTGTTCATCAGTACTGGCTCAAGTTGGCTTTTTGGGGAGATTTAAATACAAGCTCACCTCCAGCTGCCCAGCTGAGCCCTCTTCTGAGCTCTGAGGCTAATTTCTGCAACCCCTGAGAGGATTTTATCCAGGGTCTATTAGCCATTGTACAGCAGGAGGTCCATTACCATGGAACAACAGCTCCAAGGAAATAGCTCAGATTTACAGTGCAACTGAACAGAGTGGGAAATTAAGTAATCCCAGGTGTAGCCTGAGTAAATTCCTTGTAACAGGGAGCAAAAAAACCCCAAAGTGAGTGAAAACTAAACAGGAAGGTCTGCATATCTTTCACTCATTTTCCTATTTAATATTAAGAACTGTATGTTTTATCCAAATTTTTACCCTAGTCCTATGAGTACAACAAATAGGCTTTACCACACTATATATTGGATAGAAATATAAATGCATTTGCAACTAATATTGTACACATATAGAAAATTACAACCTTCTAAGCAAAAAAATCTTTACCAAAATATTTATGTGCTGTTGTTTGTAAGTTTTTACCACTGTGAAATACTGCTCAGTCTAGAATACACACAGAAATATCAGCATGTGCGTGGATCATTGTCCTGCAGTGTCATGAGGATGTGATGCTAAATGCTTGAGTGTTGAAAACACAGTGAATTGAGAGGCCTGGGTGACAAAACTCTGGAGCAAAAAATCAGCAGAGAAAAAAAGGGAGGGGGGGAAACCAACTAACCAACCAATCAAAAAACCAAAAAGACACACCCACAAGCTTTAGTGTAGCAGTCAACATAAAATAAATATAAAATGGGAACAATGTCAGGCATGTACAGCATTGTGCACTAAAGATTAGATTACATGGCTGAGGAAATACTGTGAAATACTGCCAAGAGCTCTTTGCCCTTCCTGGAGTGGCAGCAGCATCCCTGAGTAAGGTTCAGGTGGAGATCCACACCTGTGGGAGAAAGCAGCAGGAGCACCTGGATAGTGGCACTGCTTTGGGGAGCTGCTGCTCTCAGCCCAGGCAGGGAGGGGAAATCTCTGTGTGTTGCTTTCCTTTTCCACCTCACAGAGCTCTCTGGTGATTCCTAAACTGGTGCAGACCCAGTAATACCCAGCACAGGCAGGGGAGTCAGCAGCACTGTTTCTGCTTGCCTAGAATCACCCAGAAAACAAGTTTCTCTGCTGTTTTAGGGCTTTTAGGGCTGCAGCTATGAAAAAAAATACACTCCAGGGCAAAGCAGACTGACCAAAACCCAGGTGAATGTAACCAAAGTGCCTCAGTGCAAAGGCACAATCCCTTGGCTTCCTGGTACAAGGCAAAGTGTGGCCCAAAATTCTCTTTCTGTAAAGGAAATTTGGGAACTGGGCAAAGCTGCTGTGTGTGTGGCAGAGTGGAGTCCCTGCACAGGGCCAGGGAAGCCAGGCAGGAACACACAGTGCCCCTTCCTTCAAATCTGTGCTCTGCCATCAGGGATAAGGGCTCCCTCCATGGAAGATGCAGCTTCAAAGCATGGAGGGGCACAAGTGGAGGTCACAGCTCGTGTGTGGCAGTCACAGAGGTGCCAGAGAGGGCCCCAGTGCTCCCAGGGAGTTTGTGCAGGTGCCCACTGAGGGATCAGGTGGGATCACACCTGCTTTAGGCCACAGATTTTGTCCCTGTGGTCTCTGCATTTCTAAAGCCAAGATCTGTAAATGGGCAAGCTCTCACTGTTGCTATTACAATATAATTTGTGTACCAACCATTAAAAACAAACAAACCCATTACAAGCTATTTACATACATAATATAGGAAAATCCTCCACTGCATCTTCATGATCTTGACTGTTATCTATCCTGCTTCTCTTAGATAATTTGAATTTGTACAGGAATACTTTTCATCCTCCAACTATTTTTCCCTGCCTAATACTAAAGCCCAACATGGGGTCCCAACATGTAGTTGATGTGTGCATTGAAACAAATTTACCTAAGGCAAAAATCAAAATTTCTGATCCGCACATCATATAGAATCTCATCTGCAGTGCCAACTATGTAAAGTTAAATACAACAGAGACATTTCTTTTCCAAGTCTGTGTTCCAAACCTCACTGCACTCACTGCTCCAATTCCAAGCTCTGTACCAGGCAGCAAGCAAACCCTGCCCAATTGTCCTCTGGAAATGAGCTCAGTTGTATTTAGAGCAAAGTAAAAGACCTCTGGGAGGAACTGAAGCAGTGCCTCTGTACTGGTAGTGAGGCTGGTTGTGAAAAGAAGGCTGATTTGTGATTGTGTTTGTGAAAATGTTCACTGCAAATGCTGCTTATGTGTGCTGACCCTTTAAATGCAATTACTGACTATGATTACAGCTCAGATTGATAATATTTGGTGTTTAGCCTTCAGGGAAATAATCAAGAACAGAAAACTAGATGGAATTGCATCTTCTTACTGAAGCAGAAAAGCAGTCTGCTTTGGGCTGACATAAAATGTTTCTATACATCAACTAACTCACCAAGGGAATTCTGGATGGCAAAAAACTTAACAGGCATTAAGGAAAACAGTGAATCTATACAGGCTAAAGTAAATCCCTCCTGAGTAACCAGAACAGTGTCTAGGCCAGACACACCCACCAAAGCTTTCCTTTCTACTGGGACAAAATAAGTTCTTTGGCAGAAGAGCTGAACAAGTCCATTGTTCCCTCAAAGATGGAGCTTTGTTTGGATCCCAGCATTTGCATCTGCTCCTATGCTTCATCAGGGCTGCAGCAAATATTTTGCTCTCACCCCAAGATATTTTTACTCTCACCTCATTTTGATGCTGTGTTGGAAGTCACAGAAATTCCTCATCACAAGGAAGACAAAGGCCTTGCTCAGGGCTCTGATAAACAGCTCCTCACATGTGGTTCCCAGTACAGTCATGCTGTCAGTAAAAGTCTGAAGTGCTTCTGTGTCACAACATTTAGCCTGTCAGATTAATGATACACTGAATGCTCTGAAACTCTTAGGACACAGCAAGGAATAACTTTAAAATAAGCACAATGGGAGTTAATTCCTGCAGCATGCAAATATCTCCTCAAATTGCAGTTCCACACACAATGCAGGTATTCCCAAATGCTTGGGGTTCCTCATCATGGCAAAGTATCTCCATATGGCAGATAAGAAGCAGCTGAGAGGGGAGAACTTGGCTGCTGATGGGCTTTGCAAGTCAGGGTACAAAACGAGGCTAGCTAGACAGTGAATTTCCTGTTCACAGCTCGGAGCAGCCCAGTTCCAAAGAAAGAACCCCTGAGTGAATCAGCCTCAGACACCTCCTGCCCAGGGCATGAGACAGATTCTGACAGAACCTCTAAACCCATATTATTAATGACAGAAAATGAGGGTTTATTGGGGTCTTTTCCCATTGGTCTCTTCCTGTGAGACTTTATCCTGGGTCCCAAGGTGTTTCCTATTAGACAACCATTTAAGCACTGCAAAAACCACTGAGCAAACCCAGGAGGAACTCCTTGGACCACATCTTTCAGAAGTTTAAAACAGCCTGATTTTGCTTGGAATCCAATATTCACTACGCCCTGGAAGGATGGATGGAGCCACTCTAAAACATCAATATTACATTCTCTCTGTCATTTAAGCAATTACTTCATTTCTCTTGCTACTGGCTGGAAAAGAAATCCTTCAGCAACAATGGACCTGAGCTTTGTGCTGTACCAGTCAGGACTTCAATCCTGTTGTTTTCTCACTCAGACTTTACCTTGCTGCTCTGCATATCACAGCCAAGGTTTATCCCAGAGGTCATTGTTTTAATCAACATTTTTAAATCTCTACGAGTGGAAAATACTACATCAAGTGTCAGGGCTTTTTTCCTCTCTTTTTTTTTCTTTTTAAATAAAATTATGTTCTGTTTCTTTCTCACCAGTGCTCAATTCTTACTCATTTGTTAAGTCTAATTAGTCACTATTCAAATGTGCCATGCATTAATTTGGCCACTACTCAAATCTCACACAGATTTCATAGGAAAATGGATTATTTGAATTTTAAACACAGTCTGTTCCACCAATTCTGACATATTAAGCAAACTCACAAGCCATTAGGACCATAAAATGCTAGTTGACCTAACAGCCTGCAACAGTACAGAGTGAAAAAGCTATTTATGTTTTTAACTGATGCTCTGAAGTGAGAGCTGCACAACTGACCCTGTATGCTTTGATTTCTCCAAGATCTGGGGGAAGCTCAGGCACTTGGCTACTTCAGCCTCAGCACAGAACTGTTGGCCATTAGGACTCACTCCAGCCTTCTCTGGCTGCAGCCACAGAAAACAGATCATCCTGCCTGCTTCACCTGTTTAATATGATAATTAAGTCATTTTAGCTAATGGGCTTTAAATACATCTTTTAGGGTAGTCTAGACAACTCTTTAGCATTGTCACCAGAGCAAAGAGGGATCTTCTCTCTTTCTGGGCCAATTTGTGTTGGGGAAAAGACAGAGGCTGATCAGAGCTTGAGGCAACCAGTTTAAGCCAAGCCTAAGCCCCCGCTCCTCCTCTCACTGAGGTGCTGCTGTCCGGTTTACCAAGGGCTTTTCCCTCACTTAGAACACTCAAATTCTCCTTTTAGAGGTTGCATTCACCAGCCTCTCCAAGCTCCCCACGGCCTCTGGCACACAAATTGTGGCCATTAGCTTGTCTAGACAGGGCTGTTGGGGTGGTAGCTGGGCTGTTGTTAGCATAGAACAGGAAAGCGCTTTGAACACAAGCACTGAAGTTTCTCTGCTAATGCACTTCAGGGGCACAGCACAGCCACTGTCCCTTCAGCCAGTCTAGACAAGGCCACAGGACTCCGGGATTTGGGCTGAGCACTCAGCTCACATTTCCCTGAACTGTGATAGCTTTGTTGTAATTCAGCACGACAGCATCTTCCAAACACAGCAACCTGTGAAATAAATGTTCCAGGGTTCAAATCAGGGTTAGCCTGACTCTTTTGGCAACACTTCCTCCTCCAAATAAGTTCAAAATTTACAGAAGAAAAGCAAGTCCACCCAAACCATGGCAACAATCCAGGGCAAGGATGATTAATAAAATCACCTTAAGGTGAAAAAACGCAGGACTGCTGAGATCTTCGTAAATAACAAGCTCTGAAATTCCACCATTGAAGCTTCCATAAGGCATCAGTGCTCACATCCTGGGCAACAGCAAATGGAAGGGAACCTTCCAGCTCTGCCTCTACTCAGAAAAAACGCAAAGGACAAGAGCAAAGTGGGGCTGTTTGGCTGACACAGTTTTTAAGCACCACTGACTTGATGGTTCTGCTCAAAATGAACATGGGACCAGGCAGAGAAGGGCAAATCATCCACAAAACTTTTCACAACACTGCCCTGGCAATGGGATCAGCTCCATCTAACAGCATGATGTGAAAACTGATGAACTCCTTCAGGTTCTGTGGACCCAGAGATGAGCAAATAAAAGATTTCTCTTTTAGCCCAAGAGTGAAATTGCACAGACATATGAGAAATGGGGAGGGGTGGGAGAGAGAAATTTTCAGAGTGGGGAGGTGTAGAGAGATTTGCTTGGGGATAAATGAGTTTTTTCAGGTGCATAGAAAGAGCCTGTAGCTTTTGACTGAAGAGCTTTCCAGCCCAAATGAAGGATTTTACTTCACCTTTGTAATATGCAAGCCTCCCCCCCCCATTTCAGACTTTATATTTCTTAAGTAAAAGTTTGTTTTTCAACTGGCAGTCTTAGAGCAAACTGTTTCGGTATTTTAAAAGTGCTGTCCTTTATTCTTTTGAGTTAAATTATTTGCAAACTGCTTCAAAGGCTGGCACAGCTAGTCAGGCACGTAGTGCTGAGCACAGCCACGGTGCTTCTTGTTGCAGTCCCAGTTGTCTGGGATTAAGGCACAATGTAGCACAGACACATCCTTTGTATTCGTGTCTGATAACATTTTTTAAGTTATCAAGGACTTTGAACACTCAATATCTAAGGACACCCTTGCAATTTCTGGTTTGGTCTGTTTAAAAACTTCTGGTCAGCACAACAGGACTAAGAAGGCTGAATTTAAGAGGAATGACAAAGACTGGCTAGAGCTCCCTGTGTTTGAATGCACCCCATTGTGTCTTTACTGTCCAGGATTTTCCACAACTGTCCTCCAGCACAGTCTTTATCTGGCTATAATTGAGCTGCTGAGTGGCAAAGAGCCCGAAGAGCTGTGTCTGATCTCTGCAGCAGAGATTAAACTAAAGCTGTTCTATCACAGGCCACTGCGTTTTCTTCCCTCAGGTGCTGGATGCAAACACTTTCCTAATGAGTGAAAGCCCAACTGCTGTTCACAAGGAGAGAAAACACCAAGGTTTGGTGGTTATTTCTGAGAAATGGAGAGTGACAAGGCAGCAGAGCCATCACTTTGGTGTGCTGCTGTGCCTGACTCAGAGCAGATGATGGGGCTGGGAGGGAGTCACTGAGTTCCTGCTCC
Organism: Cettia cetti; assembly: GCA_013401135.1. Classification (NCBI taxonomy): domain Eukaryota; kingdom Metazoa; phylum Chordata; class Aves; order Passeriformes; family Sylviidae; genus Cettia; species Cettia cetti. The sequence continues at coordinate 12,657 of VZUI01039525.1, forward strand.
TTCCCAGCTCTGCCCACTCACCTGTGCTCACCCCAGGCACAACACACAGCTTCCCCCTCGGCTCCAGGATCAATTTCCCCATAAACTGTCGGGGAAAATGCACCTTTCAGGGCAGAAGAGAGGCTCGTGAGACTGAAATGCCCCGAGTGCAATGGCTGTGAGCAACTGCTCAGGCAGCGCCTGCAGCCCTTGCTGGACACCTGCAGAGGGATGGGCTGAGCCACGGCCCCTCTGCTGCTGCTGCCCACCCTCACTGCCCCTGCACTGTGCCCTCATCAGAGCCACAACCACACCCACCTTCACAATTACCAGCTTTCCCCTTCACTCTCTTTCAAGAAGCATTTGGAAATGCTGATAGAAGAAAAAGTGAAAAAAATCTTTCCCTTCAGAACAATCTCAGCAGGAGCCTCCTGTGTCTCCCTCTGAGAAGAATTGGTTTTGTGTTACACTTAACAACTGGGGAACCACACAGTGCAACAGGCAGAGGCAACAAGCAACACCCTCCACAACTTGGATGCTTCCAAGCTTCCATGCTGTTCCCAGTGCTGCCTCTCAATGCATCCCCCATCCAGACCCCATCTGGGAAGCCAGGGCAGACAATCTGACTGTCACTCACTCAGACAAATCAGTGCCAAAATGAGTCCAGAGCTTAGATTTCTAACCTGCTTTCTCTGTTGTCACCAAAATCTACTTTTCAAGCAAGACTTGCCAAGGTTTCAAATCTTAACCAAACTAATCAATCTAAATGATGAAATTGGAAAAAACAGAAACTGAAGAAATCCTACAAAGCACAAAGCTGTTCTACCACACAGGCAGATGAGGCCACAGGTATAGGAAATACACTTTGCTGTCTGAAGTAGAAAAATGATGAGCTATGGGATGCGTTTTTCAATGGAAGATCAAGTTTCCATTACCCTTGTCATTCATAGGTCAAAGTCATCGAAACTCTACAGCAAAAAGGAAAGAGATGCACCTGTGCTACCAGGGAGTGAAGGATGAGGACAAAGAGAGAAAATCAGAGACAGAGAGGCCTTTGACACTCCTCAGGAGAGAAAAGCTTTTTCATGGATTTAAAATTAAGACTGTGCAAAGAGAGCACTTTGCTGGTAAGCAAAGACAGGCAGCTGCCATTAGCATGAGCAAGCTTGTCTGACACATTTTGTCTGTGACCCTTTGCTGTGACAGGGAAGGCAGAACCTCGCCAGATTGTTGTGGCTAAAAAAATAAAAAGCACCAGAAGAGTGGCAAAATGAAGTAATTTAAAACAATTTTTTTTAAATCCATTTACCATTAAGGATTCAACACCAACACGTATTTCCTTTATAGAAACAGGGAAAAGTTTCTTTTGGCCCAACTTAATGTACTGAGTTTGTGTAGCAAGGTTTTGGTAGCAGGGGTGCAGGATGGCTTCTGAGAGAAGCTGCCAGAGAGTCTCTGTGTCTGAGGGAGCAAGTGATGGACCCACTGCTGGCCAAGGCTGGGGCAAACAGCCTCACATGCAGTATGGCATTTGACACAAAACATTTGATACCAGCAAAGGGCAGCAGATGTCTCTGATCCACGTTGCTTCCACACTGAGCAGCAGAGCAGCAGCAGCAGGGCAGTGTTGGGTGCAGGCCTGGCCAGGAACAATGACTCCTGTGCATTCTCCATGACCTTCTCACCCTTTGGACTCCGTGGCAGCTGCTGACTCAGCAGGCCAGCCACTGCCAGGTACCAGAAGGGTTTCACTCTCAAGCTAGCTGCTTCTCTCTTCCATAACAGCAGCTTTATCTCCCAAACTGAATCTGCCCAGCAATCCAGCCTGGGTCTAACACTGCATCCTGTAATGACACTACACCATTCCATTGCCAAAACACTCCCTAACCCCTCCAGCATGCTTAATGATGAATGAAACACTAAATTTGTTCTCAGTAGTTAAACACTTGAGGCAGATACATGACATGAGAGATGAGGGTGCATTGAACTGGTACCAGGCCACAGCCTTCCCCTGTTTGCATGGCCAGGTGTGTGATAGAGGCGTCCAGCACACACCCCATGATTTAATGGAGCTCCCATCACTGTGGTGCAATCCTGGAGCACGGCCTCTCCTGCAGGGAGGGGAGCAGAGACAGGCTCAGATAAGCATGTTTCAGAGGGAAACAGGAGTATTTCCACCTAACTTTGTTCTTTAAATGTGTGTGAAGACATAATCACTCGGTGCTCTGGAGGAGGCCAGCTGTTCCTCCCGTGCCACGAGCGGCTGTTCCTTAGGGAGGCAGCAGCTCTCCAGAGCACCTGGCACCTCTCCAGCTTCCAGCCTGCTCCATTCCTGTCTGATCCTGCTCCCTTCAGGGCAGCACAGGGAATATTCCCTCTGAAGTGAGGGAGTGATGAGCACAAGCACTGGGTTCAGGCCTCAGCCCAGCAGGCACTGTCTGCCAGGAGCCCCTGGACAAGGGCCCTGAGCCTCACTACCAAAGTCTCATGCAAACCCCCAGGATCACAGCCACAGAGTCTGAGGAAGGCAGAGGTTTAACAGTAATGGGAGAAAAGCTCAGGACTCTCCAGGTGTTCCAGTGCTCTGGAAGTCAAAGATTTTTTAAAAAAACCCCTGCAATTTATTAGAAGTGTTAGTTCAACTGAGTCTTCTGTGACACTGAGGTCAATCATTGGTGTTAGCATGACAAATTACCAGCAGCTCTAGATCTTTAATTAAGATCTCAAATGTCCATGGGTGATGGATGTGAACCCAGATCCACTTTATGCAGGGGTTGATACCAGCTTCCACCCATAAACTAATCTCAGAAAGCTAAACCAAAAAACTATAAAAAAAAGTTTTGATTAAATCCAACACAGAAATCCACAAGAATGATGTGCTAATCTGTGCTGTACAATGAGCCCCTCCCTTCCCAAGCAGAGATTTTCAATAACAGTGAAGATTCCTGAAATCTAATTAATTTCTTTTAATTATTAAGATGTTGTCCAGGAAATAACATTTAAAGCTGATGTCAGACACTGGAGTTGTTTGGATTGCTTCCGAAACAGCCTCATGCAGCACAGTCCAGTATTTTGGCAGTCAGCAGTGACAGGTATTGCAGGAGAGCTGAGAGATCAGTTCTTTCCTGTGATCTCATCCCCCTGATGAACAAACCCTTTAATTAACCAAGCAGTGCAGCTGGCTCACTCCTGTAGCAGCACCACTCACTGACTGTGTGAAGAAAAGCTGCTGCAGAGAGGATAAGTCCATTAAAGAAAGAGATAACTGCCCTGCAATCTTTCAGGGAGATTATACAACTGCATCAAAATTAAATTGACATGAATCCAGTTCTCATTTCACTGTTTGCCAACAAAAGCTCGTGTGTGATGTGGAACAGTCTCTTTACTTATTAACCAAAGTCTGGAATGCAAATTCAATTTTTATTTTGTCTTTGGTCTAACCTTAGAGGAAGCCTGCAAAAGTCATTCTTTCAGGTTGTAATTCCCTAGTGGTCTCCTGAGGCACCAGTCTGGGTGGATCCCCTTCCCTGCCAGGTGCTGGGGTCACTCCTATCAACTGGACAGTGCTATTGCTCTGCTTCCCAAGAACTTCATCCACAGAGAGCCATCAGTTTCTTTCCCGTGTGCTGGGGATCACTGGGAGACCTTCCAGCTCCCTTCCCCAGCCCCAGGTTTGTGCCAAAAGGGACTTTCCAGCAAGTTCTAAAGCCGAGCAGAGCCCACACCTGCAGAGTGCTGTGGATGCAGCCCAAACTCCTTGCACACAGAGCAGAGGCTCCTGCTGCTCCCTGCACCTTCTGCCCAGCTGCTCTGGAGCTCAGAGCATGGGCTGGGCAGTCAGGAGCAGCACTGACAGCTCCACCAGCATGGCACGAACCCAGTGAGGTCGGCAGCAGCCTGGATGAAGGTGCCACCACAGCCTGCCATGGGGGGAAGGATGCCCAGCTCATTTCAGGAGCCATCAGCTCCTGCTTTGTCCCATTTTTGATACCAATACAAATGTGACCAGTAGGGAGTTGTCGAACCTTCAATATTTAATTTGGGGCACTATGATAAGACTCAAAATTAAGCTGGATCCAGGGCAAAGTAATTAAAAACATGACTGGGGAATGGTCCTACTCGCATCTGCCTCGGGCACCTTAATCTGCCGCAGAAACAGTCAGCGTCCTCCCTCGGGATCGAGTGTGAGCCACCCTCCTCGGCAGAGACTCGGAAGTTGTAAAAGCTGCACGAGTGCCAGAGGGAATCCTGAATGCTGATGGCATTCACTGCAGGGATTATCGCTGGGAGCGCAAATGAGCGGAGCATGGGCGCAGTGACAGCCTGTAATCACTGCCGATGCCTCTGCATCACCTCCCTGCTCCGAGCAGCCCTGCTGCCTGTACCCGCTGCCTGATAGCAGCAGCGGCTTCCACTCTTCTGTTTGATCTACACAGTCGTTAAAATTCACTTCTCAGCAGTCCCCTGACATAAGTCTTAGGAGGAGTTTGGGGCTGATTGAAGCTGCAGAGTCAGAGCCCCACAGTGCTCTGGGCTCCTGTTGGACTCAGGACGATCTTTCCCTGCCATAGCCTGAGCAATGGTAGAATATTCATGTAGGTTGTTCATACAGAACCAACACTGAAAATTCATTCCTGGTAATTCTATCTGGAGAGGACCTGCCTCACATAAACCACAGGAGACTCCACAGCTGAAGCCCTTTCAACCAAAGCATTACCAGACCTCTTTGCAAACTCTAGACAAGTGCAATTATTTGAACAGGGAGCATTGTCTATCTCCACTAAGCAAGAAAAACACAATTAACTTGGCAGTTTAAAAAAAAAAATAAAATTCCAGGAATGCTGGATTCCAGCACATTTCCCCACCAGCAGCATCTCCCCTCCTGCAGTTCAGTGACAGCACACACAGAGCAATGTCCATCAGCTGGTGCATGGGGCAATTATTGGGGAAAGCTGTTTCCAGGGTGGTTTCAAGCTGAAGTAGAATGCTGTGTAATCTCCAGTTTTCTGTTATTATTCCTTATTAGAGAAAGAAGAGCCTCTCAGTGATCACTTACCCAGCAAGGTGTAACAGAACTGACAGGGCTGATGCTCAGTGCATCAGCAGAGCCCAGCAGGTGCACCAGCCCCTTCATGGTGCTCCACAATGGGAGAGCACATCCCAGCTCCCTGTCCAGGTGCACAGGGGACCCAGAGCTTATGGGACTGGGAAAAGTCCTATTCTCTTTTTTACGTTACCCAGTTCATACCCTGCACACCCTCCAAGGACCTTACTGTCGTTCAGAAGTGAAAGCATTTTGATGTGTGTGTGCTTTGTTACAGAAAATCATGCTCAGAGCAAGGCTGTGGTAATACACACGGAAAAAAAAAATATCTGCAAGAGAAGAGATTCCCAAAGCACCCCAGCCAGCCCTGCAATTATTTGACAGCTAGTTTGGGGAGAGGACAGAGCTAAACAAAGGCTGCAGCACGTGCAGGGCTCTCACTTCCAGCACAAGTTAAACATGCTACAGAAAATGGGCCTGTCAGCCAAACAGGGATTTCAGGCAATATCTTAATTCCCAAAAACAGTCTATTGACAGTGATTTACATGTGACAGGATGGCTCCCGAGCAGATGGGAAGCTGGCAGGCTGTTTGGATAGCTGCAGTCCAAGGAAGACTGCCACTGAATGCTCCAACAGTTCTATAGAGCAGAGACAAACTAAATATGCAAACTGTAAATGTAATTAAAAAGACTGGAGGGATTGGTTAGAAAGGGAGAACGAGAAGGGCTTGAAAGGTATATGTGGAAATATTTAGGCTAACACGTGGGATTTGTATGACAACATTAGGAGGGATGAGTATCAGACAAAGAATAAATTTATGGGGAAATCCACAAGGCTGTTTACTAAGGCTCCTGATACACTTAACTAAGATAATTAAAAGCTGTAAGCTGACATGCAATTTAAGGAAAAAAAGATTATAAGAAACAGCCTGGCATCAGCAAAGAGTAAATTGGTCCAATATACATTTTATGAGTAAGTCTCACAAAGGATGGACTGCAAACCCTGGATCCAATACACACACACACACACAATCCTGCTTTGCCCCCTCCCACTCACTTGGGTTCCACATTTTTAGGTCTCTCAGTTCAGCACTGACATAATCATTTCTTGTGGGATATTAGGACTTGTGTCCTCAGAGTCAGCATTTAGTTCTGTCCCTTAGGAACTCATATTCCTGTTTCACCTGTGCCAGTGGGAGGAGGCTGGAGCAGCCATCCTAAGGGTCAGGAAACCCCTGCATCACAGGGTGTGCCTCAGGGCACAGCCCGGGTAGCACCGTGCCTGCACAGGCAGCCCCTGCCTGGCACAGCAGCTCTGCTGTGACACCCCTGCAGGGGAATGGCCCAGCCCAGGGACGCTCAGGGTGCTCTGCAAAGCCCCCAGCACGTCCAGACAGCCCAGGTACAGGGGGTGCTGTCATTTATAGCACACAGATAACAAAAAAATGCCCCTCCCAGAGCATCCTTTCAGCAGGCAAATGACAAAGTGACTTTGTGCCATTCTGGGGATCTATCAGGTGTCCATCATCCTGCTCCTGGGGGATCACTGTTACAGCACTAAGTGCCAGGCATGTCCAGCTCCCAGCCCCTGCCTAAAGGGAAAGGGGAGAAACCCTGGGGCTGTGGAGGTTATCAGGAAGCAGTGCTCTCTCCTAAGCACCAGTAAGGTCACCCCAGCACGACAGACATTTCATCCACAGGTTTTGTGTTCCAGATGAAGCCCGCACAGACCAACAACTTTCAAAGCACAGTTAACAACCAAAAACTTACCAGCACCACCACTGAGTCCCTTCAGTGTCTGCTCAGAGCTGGAGAGATGCATTTCCTGACAGAGGCTTTATTCTCCTCTCTCCCAGGACTGTTCTTTGTTCCATGACGCTTCTTACACCTTCTGTCTCACACAGTGGGCCAAGAGGTCAGAGCCCTTTGATTTCCTACCTCTCTATGGATTCTGAAATCTGATGCTTCAGGGGGTTTTGTACATCTAAAACCAGCCCTGAGCATCCCAACACATCTCAAGTTAACAAGATCCTGAGTGTGCCCAGCCAGGACTGTTTCCTGAGTGCATCAGCTGCAGTACAGTATTTGTAATTTACAATAAACAAAAATAAATAATTTGTGATTTATAATAAACCCTGCCCACAGGAAATAACAAAAAGCTAAAACACTGTAACCTCCTACAAGACTTAGAGAACTGCCTGTACCTGAGACAAGACAAAGTTGCAGTGGTCTAATTTAAAATGAGAGAACACCTGGTTGTTATTAAAGGCATCAGCAGCAGCATTGGTGACCTTTGAGCATTTAGAGCACCTGTAAAGTAGCAAATAAGGCTGTTTGAGCACCTGTGCCTTTTTAACCCACTCCAAAGTTAGCATTTGATAAGTGTTTGATAGAATTTTAAAATAGGAGTAATGCAAGTGCAACATGAAGTGATTGATGTACTAAATACAGGCAAATTACATTGCCCAGGTTTACAAGTATATAAAATATGTAATATATGTATAAAAAGCTGCACTTCTGGTTTCAGCAGTTTTTCTGCAATTTGAATGCTGAATGCCCTGAATATTCCTGCTTCATCCCTACTAAGCCAAGGAGATTGGGATGCTGCAGTGGTTGGGGTGTGGATGTCAGTGACCAGAGCTTAACACCCCTCTTCTGGTTTCTGCTGTACAAACAAAATGTAGCATTATTTTTGTGGAACTTTTTGGAGCTAACATGCAATTAAATAACACATTTAATGTCTCTGTCTGGCAGCACTCTGAGAAACTGTTTTAAGGAGAATGTCCTGTACTAAATGCACTGTAATTAAACACAGTGAGTCCCTCAGTTGGAGCTTCTCAGTGACACAGAGAATCCAGAGCTGCCACTCCAGCAGGGGTAGGCCAGGAGTTGAACCAGGCCTTTGTCAGCCAGGTGAGGAATTCTGACCCTGGAGAGCCCCAGGCAGAGAGTCTCACACAGAGATGTTAGAATATCACTCCTGGTGGCTTGCTGGGAGTGTGCAGCTCTTCCCCTCCCTTACAGCCAGGTCAGTGTCTTTAAAAGCAGGTGGATATATGTGCCTTGTGTCATTTCAAGCCTTTTAACCACAGAACAGAGCAAGACCATTTTTTAAAGCAGGATGCTGAGTGACACTGGGCTTGGCCAGTCTCCCAGCAGACACAAGGGTGGTTTTGTTTATTCTTGACAGACTGAGACACACTCCAGCACCTGTGGAAAAGCCTCTGCATTCCTGTTTCATCTTTCCACTTAGCTAATGCCCTTTCTCCTTCAGATCACTACATGTATTTCTAAAATTAATCAACAAACATCCTGTATTTTATCCTGTAATTCAGAAAATGGGCTTGTTGCCACTGTAGCTTCTCTACAAAACACTCCTAAAGCTAATTTTCACCAGATGAGACATTTTAGGAGCAGGAGCAGTGCTGAGCCAAGAGACCCTTCTCTGTTTTCCTTGTGTCCCTGCTGCTGTCACAGAGGGACCATCTGAGCACCAGCAAGAAGTAAGAGTTTGCTTTGCTTCAGCTCCAGCTGGAAGCAACAGCCAAGAGTCAGTTCCATCCACCTCCCCCCAGTTAATGGGATCAGATTTTCCCAATTCCTCTGCACAGTACCTGCATCCTGTAGGAATGCTGACCTTTCCTTCCTCTGAAGAGACAAAATATTCTGGAACACTCAGGATGTCTTTAGGTAGCTCCTGGGGACAGTTCAATGGAATTTCAAGTGGTTAAATCCATCTTCTTCTTCTATGTGTCAGAATCACTTAAAGTGAGATCTTGCACCTTGTTCAACCAGACCATGATAATACAAAATAACTTAAAGTTAGTCTCGAACTGTACATCATTGCTGTGTATTAGCAGTTTTTGTAGATATTAACAAAAAAAAAAAAAATCCTGTTTTCACTGAAATTTTGCAGCATCTTCAATCAGGGGAGATGAAGGAGTAGTTTTATCAGATCTGAGAAAAAGTAGCCTCTTGCCTCAATCAGGGACCAGCTGGAGTTACTTCAGGAAAAAATGAAAGAAACTATACAGGGTTTAAAGCTAGTGCCTAATTTTAGATTAAAACACTTCCCTGAGGATCTTTAAAGTAACTTTCATTCATGTCAGGAATTTTTTGTTGTTGTTGCCCACCAAAACCCTTTGGAAATGTTTACTTGCAGTGAACACAGCACTGCTGGGCTGTAGGAAGTGTCCCATGGGTACAGCAGGTACAGATGTATTTTACAGCTTTCCACTGGCTCAAGTCAAGCTGGAATATTTCCTCAGGACTGTACTTTCTGTGTGTACATGTTAAACATCAGACTGCAATGTTTAATGTACCCATAAAATTATAATGCAACCAGTAACAGACATTGAACAACATCCTGATTTTATAAACAGACCTAAATTGTCTCCAAACTTCCTACCTCACTTCAAACAGCAGTGTCACAGACATCACTTTTTAAACCAAACCCAGCCCCTGGTTATCACAAGGTGTGAAGGAAAGCAGTGTTTGGGCAGCAATTATAACTTTCCTCATTGTTACCTGTAAGCATCAGAGGAATACAAAGTGCTTTGATCTAAGGAAGAGGCAGTGCGGGATTCCAGGTAAAGTTTAGCATAAATTTATTTCATTAAAAGCTTCATTAACCTGAATTGTTTTACATCTCATTAGCTTCAGACATTCTGGTTTAGCACATGTTTACCTTCTTCCACTTCTGCACTCCTTCCTCCTCTGTCAGATGGTTCCTGAGTGCTTTGCCATACACCAGCAGCAGCTTCCACCACCACTTCTGGACACTGCTCTGGTAAAACATGCTGATTCTGGAAATACTTCAGCTGGCACTAAAGCCTTCCAAGGGAAGGCTGAAAGCAGCACTCCTCTTGGCTACAGAAATTTGATTTTTGTAAAGCTAAATTTACTTGCCATTCTGGAGAGAGATCCTGTCCTCATTCCTCATGACACAGGATCTAGTCCAGAAAAATTGGTGAAGCCTCCATGTCCTGCAGTCCCAGAGCTCACACTCGGGGGACAGAGGCCATCAAACCTTTGTCCTGGCATTCCTTGTGAAAGCCAGCAGCTGCCCACCTCACCAGAGCCCATCTCTGACTCAGACAAGTGGCAGCTCCTCTTCTTCCTTCTGTGGATCCCTCTAATCCAAATTCCTCTCCTTTCATTTTTCCAGCTTCAGCTTTCTTCTTGTTACAATCCCAACTTCCTGTGCCATTTCCTACTTTCAGGTTATAGCATTCTAAGCCTTTTTAATTCCTGCCAATCAAACCTGCAGGGCAGGGGGCTCTCCTCAGCACACTCACCTGTTTTGCTGCTTTAGGCTGCAAGAATTGAGCATTTGAAATCTTTATTTTGGTGTCCATGAAAGTCTGACCTTGGAGATGGCACTGTCTGAGGGCCCCTCACTGACACATCCTTGCACTGGTGGCTGCTACCTCAAGGCTTTTCAGAACAGCCTTGAGAAGATGAAAATGAGAAACTGAAGAAATCTGGAGAAAAGTCAGCACTTAAATGCCATGAAATAGTCATGGCTAAGGTAGTTTATCTCAACTCATTGCAGGACACTCTTCTAGTTCTAAAAGGAATAGCAAGAGAGCTGAAATCTCACCTGTTCTGGCAACACTATCTGTGGCCACCACTGGGAATATTTTTAATTAGCATTTTAATTATCAGCATCTCCTCTGGAACCCTCTTAAAACCTTTCTAAACAGATCTGTGCAGAGCACCTTAAAAGTACATGAGGATGCAAGGCTGGATCACAGTCCCTGAGCTCCCTTCCCACCAGGCACGGGCAGTTTCCTGAATGGCACTAAAACCCCACTGCTCCTCTCATCTGTGGCAGGAAAAGTGCTGTAAATCCCTTAGGGACAAGCCTAAGGGACACTGTGAATCTGTCTGTGGTGCTGCCAGTGTGAGCTCTGGGCACTCCTCAGAGGGAAGCACTGAGCAGGGAACAAACTGCCTGAGAGTTCAGTCAGGTTCAAATCCCACCTCTACCTGACCAAGACACTTCTCTGGGCTTTACTACCATTAAAAACAACCCTACAGATGACACTGTTCCCTCTCAGTAAAATATTGCTCAGTGGAGTTTTTTTGGTTACTTACAAGTGAATTGATTATTATACTCTTCTTTTTCTCCCATTTAATTCTTTTTTTCAGGAGACATAATTTCAAAAGATGGGAGAAAACTGCAATATTGGTGCCAAAGTCTCCTGTTGGTCTCTTCAGAAGCTGAGAACTGCTGGCATTAGCCCAGGAAAAGCAACAAAGAACAGGAGGAGTTTGTAGAGCATCTAGACTTGCAAACCTCAGAGCATTGTAGAATAAACCCAACACAGAAAGATGATTGGCAGGGATGGGATGACTCTGATGCTGGAAATGAAAGTGCTATGAATAATCAGGCACCTCTGACCCAGGAAAACATTGACTTTGTTGGCAGCACAAAACTGACTGCAGATGGTATTTGGGGAGGGGAATCCAGCTATTCACTGTGCTTTCCCCTCACCAGAAAAATTCATTTCCTCTGTACTGTTGAGCAATGAAATGCACCTGATTTGATCTGCTGAGACAGCTGCACACAGAAGATCTGGAATGAAAAATTAAAGAGTCCATGGGGTTGATGCTAAAGGTAATCCTATTAAAACAGTGGGCTGAGAGGGAAATGCACATATAACTCCTATTTTAATAAAGAATTAAAACAAATCCCTTAAAGGAACAAATTTATTTGGACGTTTCTTTGAAATCCTAATGAGATTGTTGCAGAATTGGATGCTGGATGTCAGTGCACGAACCAGGACATTTCTCATGCCCCACTACTCCTCCCATTTGTTCCTATTACTGCTCACTCCTTCCTGCCCTTCCAGCTGCTCCCTGCCTCCCCTCCCTGTGTGCTGGGCACACCTGCCAGCCCTCCCTGCCCTGCCTCACAGCCCTGGGAGTGCTCCTTCCTGCCCAGCCTCTGCAGGGACAGGTGACAGCTTCCCCTGGGGCTCTCAGCACTCCCTGCCTGCTGTGACACATCTCCCAAGGCCAGGGCTCCAGGAGAGAAGGGGAGAGCAGCAAAGGCCCGTCCTTAGAGCAGGCTGATGGCCCTGGGTGCTCCTGACAAACACCTTGTCCTGCCCACAGCCGACACCAGGAGAGGGAGGCAGCTCTGAGTGGAGAGAAGCCTGAAGATACAGAATAACATTATCCCTCCTCCCCCTGGGCTCAGCCTTTGCTAGTGGAGAACAGGATGAGGCAAAGCCTGACTGGGAAGCAAATGCCAACAGCTCAGCCTGTCCCTCTGGCAGTCTCCACTGCCACCAGCACATCCATGCCTGACATGCACAGCTCCCTGCTGGAGCTCAGGTGTCACAGCCCCTCTGACAAACGAGTTGTAACACTGGCTCTCCAGGGCCATTAGAAATAAAGTCCAGAGGTAAGGAGGAGCAGGAGGATGTGTTTGGATTGTTTTCTTGCACTTCCCCAGCATCACTGGAGGCCAGATATTTGTCACATCAGGAAATAAAATGGGGGAAGGAGAAGGAAGCTCAGCTTGGGTTTAAGGCAGGTTTGCCTCAAGAGGCAACAGGTACTTACTTGTAGTTAAAGAAATCTGCTGTGGAATTGTTGGGATAACAGCAAAGCCAACCACTTGTTAAAGCAGACCCATCCCATTGGCACACCTCTTCTCTAAGCCCTCTACTGGATCTCTTTTCACCTAAACAGGCTATACTTTTTTGGTCAAACCTTTGCATTTTATGGAACATCAACAAACAGGAATCTTTCCCCTTTCCTCACATATTTTGCCCTTAAAAAGAGACAGAAGTTCCTCAACTCAGTTGACAAGACCAGGGAATCCCAGTGAGCAGCACTGTCAGACCTGCATTTCTTAAAGTGATGTTTTCATTAAGCAGGATATTTTCCTTTCTTTTCCTGAAGAAAATGCCTACAACCAAGATTTCAAATGTCTGTGCCTAAGATTAGGCTCCTAAACCAGTAATTAAATCTTTAAGCAAATGGCCTGGTCTTCTTCAGTGTTGCTCACACAGTGACTTAGCCTGCCTTCCTTAGGAACTGAGGGGTGCAAGGCTCTTGGGAAAACAGAAATGAAAAAAGAAAAACATCAGGCCCCTTCCTAGGACACATGCTGGTAGAACTAAACAGGTAGCTTGATGTCAGCACTTTCAAAAATTATTCCCAAAACTATCACTTTCAAGCCTACTGCCCAACACATTTGGTACTGAAAAGCAAAATATACCTGCATACATGGATGCATAAATTTACCTCTGAATTCAATTTAAAAATATTTTTCACAATAATATAGAAAAATACGAACTGTAAGAAAAGACCCAGGAGAGTTCATGAGATAAAGCCAGACCTTGGTGGCACAGTGTGAGCTGAGTCCTGGGCAAGGCTGGGTTTGTTCATTGCACAGACTCCTGGTTTTAGGGACACAGGATGTGCTTCCTCCCTGCTCCAGCTCCCTTTGCAGGGCCAGGCCTGCTGGGATACAGACACATTCCAAAGCTGGGCACTTCTAACAGGGCATTTACAAAGCACCTTCCTCCAATGGGATTTGACAGCACGTACATTAATCTCTCCAATTACAGCCATTTGGCTCTTGCAGGGTATGTAGGCAATTTACATGCTAATAACAAAACTGTTAGGAAACATGAAATTACCTTACACAATTTTGATCAGCCACACAGCATCAGGATCATGAGTCTCCTCATATTAACCTTTGCTTCCCTTATAAGCCAAAAGCTTTCTAAGAACCTTTCCAAGGCTTTATTGGATTACAATGAGGGTAATTAGAGCACTGAGATGAATCCAGTGGCTCTCTTGTAATGGAATAGAGCCAGTCCAGCTACTTGAATGCCAGCCTGACTTGGCAGGGCCCCACAGACACTGTTCTTTCATGGCTTTTTTGCCTGTTCCAAGGGATGAGGTGACTGCTCCCCAGTCCTAGGCACCCTCACAGGCAGATTGGGAGAACCCAGTGCTCAAAGGAGGCCTGAAGAATGAACAGTGTTTGCAAACCAGCAGAAGGATCTCTCAAGAAAACTTTTGCCATAAAAGCCTGGGGATAATGGAGGACTTTTAACTTCCTTAGTTATTTCAGAATTTATTTCAACAGACACTGCACATGCATTGTATTGTGGGGAAAGGAAAGAAAAAGCAGAGGTGATGGATCTACTGCTAAGAATAAAACTAAAATCAGCTGCAGCATAAATATGGCTGACTGGGCCTTTCTGCACTCATGTGATGCTATTCTCAGGTGGAGAGTGTCTTTCTCCTATAGTTTACTTTCCATACAGGAATTCTACAGATTCTAAGCCAAGAAGACACATGGTAAAGGCACCAGGTGAGCTCCAGTCACTGGGCAGTGCAGGGCTGCAAGGGGAGAGGAACAAGACAGAATTCAGCCAACTATTCTGAAATAGAATATGGGGGAAACACCAAATTTCATTGCTGGAATACTAACCCAGGGCACCTGTGCAGGTGCTGAATTTTTCAGTGGAAGCAGGAATGAGTTATTAAAAAAACAGCCATCAGGGTTGGTACAACTCTGAGTAGTCATAACTCACTCAGGCTCAGCACAGCCCCTTCAGAACCATCCCCTGAGCCTTTCCCCCCCCATTTTGACACCCATGGCTACATCAGCAGCATTATAAAGTTCACAGCTGTTCTGCAAAACAGTTTGGAAAGACAATTTAGCTGCAGAAGTAATGAGGGCAAAGAGGAATAAACCACAAGATTTAGGAGAGAGCAACCCAGCCAGGATCTCCACATCTGTTGCCTGGGAGGCCAAGCTCTGCCATCTGCACCTTCAGCCAGAGCACAGGGAATTCTGAGGTGCTGTGAAATCCCTTTCAGCAGAGCACAGGGCCACTGGTTTGGGAAGGAGAGAAAAAGGTACATGAAGCATCTCTGGCAACTAAAATTCTACTGGCAGAAATGTCACACCACATCACTAGGGGAAGAAGTGAACCCTCTGGAGAAGTGGTTACACAGCCTGGAATTGTGACTAAGACATGTCCTGCCCACTGGACACCTTTACAGGCATTTGGCAGAACCTAGAAATAATCACAGCTCTGAAGGCAATTTTTATGCAAAGCAGAGCTCTAAAACTTGTTAAAAAAATATCCACAAACAGCAATAAAGGTCACCTGTCCCTGCTTTGGGAATGAGGGAAGGATTACCTGAATGGACTTATAAAATCCCACCCTTTGGAGCTGTTTCAAAGTTCCTCTTACTATTTTGATTGGAAAGAGCAAAAAATAAATATTAAGGCTAGAAGGAGAATATACAAACAATTACAGAAAATACACATTTTGACAACTTGTTTGATTATCATTCATTGCTGCAAGGGGCAGATTCCCTGCAGCAGGAATGCTGCAAAACAAACCATCTCAATAACCAGCAGCTTCCAGCAGCAGCTCGTTCCAATGGAGACAGAGCAGCTGATTTAATAGCTTTATTTAAACCCTCCATTTTTCTCTTACTTGTACTCAATTGGAACCATAGAAAACAACTGGTATTTCAGTTGAGGCCTGAAAACCTTAATTCCTTCACTGGCCATGTGCCAGGGCTTTGTGACTTTCCCTAAGGCAGGTTGTTGGTGGCATTAAGAGACTGTGGTGTCTGAAATAGCTACAGTGCAGCACAGCCCCCTCCAGCACTAAAATAACCTCTCCATGCAGAATTTGGTGACACTCACTAAAAGCAAAATCAAGATATGCAGAAAATTTTAAGAAATTCTACTCCTCATACAAATCCTAGTGAGGAAGTTCCATCTTTAAGAGACAGGACCGAGCAGCTGATGGAAACAGCTCCCCTGCCATGGAGGCAGAGGCTCCCTGGGCTGTTCCATGCAGGTGCTGCATCTCTCCATGGCCTCTGCCAGCAGCTCTCAGTGAGACAGGACAGGGCAGCTCCAGGGGGGCCTAGGCACAGCTCAGATTATCCAGTTGTTAGTCCTGCTAAATGCAGGAGAAAATAACAAAAATACACATCCTTTGCCCATAAATTGCAATGAAAAGAAAGAGGCATTCCAAAAGATGGGATGGTGAGCCAGTGTGATCCTGCTCATTTCTCCTAGGCACTGACTTTCATGGAGGAGATTGAGTAGGAGTAGGAAGGAGTTTGCCATGGACTGCTTGTACCATTTACAGAACAGCATTTGGCATCTCTTGCTTGTATGTCAAATACGTGCCTGCACAGTGTGCCAGATGCAGCTTCTGATGAATTTTTAAAGAGGAATTTAATGCTGACATAACAAAAGTGATAAATTGCTGAACTGTTTGCAGGGCAAATCCTGAATGTACCCAGAGAGAAACACATGGAGCTGCTGAAATCCTGCCATGGCTGAAGCACTCAGGACCTTTGCAGGCTTGTGCATTCATATCCAAGGGCAAAAATCCCTTCTTGGATGTGGGCTCTCTGGCAGCACAGGAGTTTCCAGAAGGTCAGTGGTATAATGGCCATGGCTGGTTTTTACAACCAGAAAAAGTTGCTCAACCTTCCAGAATACCAACTTTTATTTTAAAGACCATTATTACACTCTTATTGAGTATCACAAAGTTTCTCTTTTATTTCCCACAATGGTCACATTTCACTACCTAGGTTTAAGTCAGATTTCAGAACAGATTTTTTCATTAGGTAGACAGAAAGAAAAAAAAAAACCCGCAGTAGCTGAATTATGCTATTTACAATGACATTAAACAGTCATTCCAGGAATGTTGTGCTTTATGACCCTTATGATTTACTGGAGAATCATGCAAGACTCACAACACTTTACAATTCACTTACCAATATCTTCCTCAAGCTTTGGCTTTCAGGTGCTACTGGGAACCAAGCCAGGACAAACAATGGAAGTTGGCCACACTGGTCATGTCCTGTTTGATATTGTGACAACAGATACCACATCCCAAATCCCCTTCACTTTGGAGATAAGAGTTCAAATGGGCAGTTATATTGAAGTGGTTTTACAGGTACTACTGCTCACTCATGACACGAGATACTTACCCAAGGCCTGAGGATACAGGAAGAGCCTCAGAGTATTAGCAAGAGGCATATCATTAAGTTGCTACATATAACATTATCACAACCCTCCAAGCTTGAATCTGACATGACTCTGATAGGTTTTGCTTCTCTTGGTCGTTTTAGACAACTTCAAACACTCTTTTTGCTATCTACATTTTCGAAATTCTACAGGCAAATTTCATCCTGCTGAGAACTCATAGGCCTCCCTAATCTCCAGGAGATGCTGTGCCTCAAAAGCTCCTGCCTTGTCCTGCTGGTGACAGCTCTGTACAACACCCTCTGGAGCTCCCCAGCCCCACAGAGGACAAGGGCCTGGTCATGGATGGGGGAGGAGAGTTGCCATATGCCAATGCATGAGCAATTTTTGACTCGCAGTCAGAAGCATCCAAAAAAATCAGTATGCAGGATTTTCTGCCATATGGAGGAATTGTGATTTGGCCTTTTCCCCAGCTGTATCTCATTAAGCAAAAAAGGAAAGGAAAAAGGGAGAACATTCTTTTCTTCTGTGCAAATCTCACCCCAGAGCTCATCTTCCTTTGAGGGACAGTTCAATGCTGGTACCTGGAAAACCAAGTCAGAGCAGAAGGAGGCTGTTGGAACCCAGGTGCTTGAAGACAGGGCTCTGTCCAGTTCAAAAGTTTTTTTCTAGGTCTTGTACACTTTGAACATGATTTCCTTCAGGGAAGAGGGAGAAGTGCTACAGAGAGACAGGAGTGGGTCTACAGGGCTCAGAAAGAACAGAGTAGAAAACAAATCTCATGTTCCATGAAGTCTGAGAGGCTGCATTACACTAAAGGATGTTATTTCCATGTACTGCAGCATTCTGCACTAAGAGCAGTTTTACTTGTGAGCTCTGTGGTCTGTTTTGCTCAATGTGGAAGGTTTGTTTAACCTGAGACTTTGCTGGGATTTTGCCCTTATCTATTTTATAGAGACTGACGTGGCATTAGCATAAGGCACGGTTTAATGTTCCAGAGACGTGGCTGCTGTCCAAAGAGGCCACCACACCTGGGTTCCAGAGTCAGAGAGACACACAGACACCTCAGAGCCTCTGTGCTTCTTTCCGATCTTCCTCGATGTAGAGAGAGGTCAGGAGGAAAAAGCCTCCTCCAAAGGCCCCAACAAAGGCACAGCTGACAAAGCTGTACTGCATGCTCCGGAAGCTCCACTGCAGCGATGGGCTGTTCCTGGCCTGGAGGGCGTTGGAGATCTGGGGAGGGAACGAGGCTGCCATTAATCTGGAGTAACACCCCCATCCTGTCCTGCTTTAAACAGACTGCTTACAGTGTGGGCCTTGAAAAGAATCAAAGAGGCAGGCAGGGAGGAGAGTCTGCTCCCCGAGTTTGTCAAACCCAGTACCCAGCACACCTGTAACTCCATGGCTCTCCAGCTTCCAAATGGTCAAGGAATCCCATGTTGGTTTACAGCTTCAGTGCCTCCAGTCACAAGGGCAGGAAACATATTTTACCATTTCCTAGCCCATCTCCAGATTGCCAGCACAGGATGGGCATTTGGCAGTGATCTTTAGCATTTCTTGATCCTATTCAGTAACCTTCTGCCTCCCTTATAGGCATCCAGTGGATAAAAACAGAGGGCCAAGCAGCAATACAGGCACGAGCAACAACACTCATGAGACAGAGAAAAGATGGAAATTAACCTAAGACAAGAGTGGGGTCTGCTTTTGAGCCAAAAGGCATTTGAGGCGTTATGGAGTGACATTGTGAGTTAGTGGGAGGAAGAAAATACCAGGCAGGTGCTTTTTGCACTGGTGGGAGAATGAGGTTGTAAAGGCTATAAATGATACACATGAATTTTATGTTTGTAGACAGAAGGAAAATCTGATTTCCAGAAACTCAGTAAGATTCAACACTTAACCCAGGAACTTGAAATCTTTTCTTGGCATAAACAAAAAGATAAATGATGAAAGCAGTCATTTTTATTCCCACATTTATTCTTGATGGTTAAAATGCACTGTATGACTTGAAATGCATAAATATGAGACTCTTCAACCTTTGCTGGGTTTCTATGATTATTTATGACAGTTTAGGAAGATAAGAGGAAGATCAACTCTAAATGGGTACCTAGGGACTACAGCAAGCATAATGGCCACAATACATTTAATTTTAAAATGCTTAGTGAAAAAATCTCAGAGGGGAGAGGGAAGAAAAACAAGCTCTGAAAGAGAAAATTCCCTGATTCTTCTGGCAGATTTTAAGCTTGGCTGAAGCTGGGCTGAAGCAGGTTAGGAAACACTCTCAGGACATGAAAGCAGAAGATTTGGTGTTTAAGCAATAGCAGTCATGGGGAAGTGTTGGTGTATGGGTTCACAGAACATTCCAGAGGACAATGTGGGTGCTCCATACACAGGAACCCGCTTGGACACACAGTGGTTTTATTCCTGGGTTTATTGCCTATGTTCTGTGGGAAGTTACAAGGTTACCTGAGATTAATCTCATCTGGATAAGGTTTTTTTTGTCTTCACTTTTTTTGATGAGCTGCTCTTCAAGGTGACTCCTGCAGGTCCTGCACACGGGGACAGGCAGGACGCAGCACAAAGCCTCAGTTGTGCCCTTGTCCCCAAGAGAGCAAAGGACAGAGAGCAAGAGGCACAAACAGTTCAGTCTTTCAGGTAGAAAGCTTAAATCAATGGATTGGCCAAAGGGAGGATGAACAAGATGTATTTCAGCTTTTGGGGTACCTCCTATTTTTGCATCCCATTTCAGCCATTTTCCACAGGGAGGTTTGGTTGTTGTGTTCCCACACACATACAGTCAGGTGAGAGCAGGAGTTTCCTAACACCAACGAGCAAAGTGGTTTCTTCACTTGGCAAAAAAAGGAAGTCAGCAGGGGTAATCCCTCAGTGAGAGAGGCTTTATTCTCTGCCAGATAGATTATACAGTTGAGACTCTGGGTTTCACCCAGCTGGGGACAAGGGGAGCCTCCTGTGTGGCTGGGCCAGCAGCAGCTGTGCAGGCATAGCTCACTCGGGCATTGCTGGGCATAACCCTGACACTGTTAACATGGGGTGAACTTCTTGAAATAAACTATCATACAAACTAAACTTTATATCAACAACAAGGACTCAATCTCCCATGTGAAGTAAAGCAGAAAACTCAAAATGGTGCTTTGTTAGCTAATGTGAGGAAGGCAGGCAGGAAGGCAGGAAGGCAGGCAGGCAGGCAGGCAGGCAGGAAGGAAGGAAGGAAGGAAGGAAGGAAGGAAGGAAGGAA
>VZUI01039526.1:0-17886 GCA_013401135.1 Cettia cetti
TTTATTTTTTTAATCGTTTTCCCCTTCCTTCCTCCGCTGGGGTGGGGGTTTTTCTTGGTTTCTTTTTTTTTTTTTTTTCCTTTTTTTTTTTTTTTTTTTTTTTTTTTTTTTTTTTTTTGTGGTTCTCTGAGTATTCAAGAAGTCCAGTGTTGTTCCAATGCCACAGCAAGTAAGGCAGCAGACGAGCTGCCAGACCAGTAAAAGCAATGTAGGTTAGATGACTGATGTATTCCTCCTAGCCTGTGGGGAGAGATGGGAACAGGGAGCTCTGATGTTGCTGCTGCAGAACACTGCATGCACACCCTTTGTTTATGTGACCTATTGAATCACACTGCTGTTGCATCTGGGGCAGTAGCTCAGCAGTCTTCAACAGAGAGAGAGAGGAGGATCTGAAGGGCAATGAGAAGAAGCAAATGAGCCATCCTTTATCCTTTGCTGTTTCCTCTGTACCCACAGGAAAAAAGACACCACAAGTAATCATATAAATGCAAAGTTAATTGTTATAATATTTACCAACTCTGTATCTCATGTCCCCAGTTGGTATGGTTCCCTCTCAGGAATATATTGAATGATTAAAAAGTCCCCAACCAAATAAACCACCAACTAATTCCAGTGATTTTGCTAGTGAAAGCCTCTGTAATTTATATTATTCAGATGAACTTCCGTTGAGTTCCTCCACAAACTGGAATTTTTCAGACTTCATAAAGTTTCATAATATGTATGCTTTTTCCACTGCGCTATTCTGCTTGATATTGAGCCCATTTGAAAGAAAAGAAAAAAAAAAAAAAACCTCTCAGAATTTCTTATTGCTTGATGGGGAAGAGGAGAACTGGTAGGAAAGGTAATGATCAACCTGAGAAGCTGCTTATTTAAAGCTTGTTCATGTGCAAAAATGCATGGCACTGTTTAATGGATGAGGGTGTCTAGTTGTGTGTGAAGGTGGATTAAGGTGTGTTTAAGAAACTCTGAGTGCACTAGGAGACCACCCCCAAACTCTCTTTGGCAAGTCTGTGGTAAGGGAGAAAATACTCCTAATTCTGTGAAGTGAGGCTTTGCTATGAAGAGATTGTACATGAGAGCAAAGCAACACTATACAGATGGATCTGTGAAGACATAATTAATCAGGTTTTTTGCCTAATATAAGCAGTCCTTGGTACCCTAACATGACTAAGGCTCTGGAAAATTCCTGGGATGTGGTTAATTCTAGGGAAGCAGTGCAAGATGGATTGCCCCGATGTAGCTAACTCAGTACTTTAATAGCTGAACCAGTTGTACACAAACTGCAGCATAGGCGTGCTGCCCTAGTCCCTCCCTTCTGAGATGATCTTGGAGGACTGTTTTGAGCTTTATGCCAATGGCTTGTCTTAAGCTTTCTCAGATAAAGCCATGCAGTACTACTGGCATGATTGCCAGTGTATCTTAAAACAAAGCATCTATGAAGCAAGATTGTAGGTGTAGAAAAAGAATTACAGGCAACCCCGCTCCTGGAAAGTCACAGTTGTACCAATTAGCAAAGAAGAGGAACAACCTTGCCCTTAATGGGTCACAGCTGTGACTGATAAAGGTAAGTGTGATAAAAGGAGCGGGTTAGCTGGTCAGGGGGAGGAGCTTGAAGAATGAGATACTGGGAGGGCCTTGAGGGATAGACCTGGAGGTAGAGGAATGATCCTGAGGAAGGAGATACTAGAGGAAGGAGCCACAGAACACAAAGATTGAAAGCAGGAAGAGACAACCACTGCTGTGAGGTCAGTCTGGGTCTGCAGTTAGAGCCTGTTGTTGGAACCTGCAGTCATAGTCTATCTGGGTAAAAGCCTTCATGCAGAGTCTGCAAGCCAATGCCTGCAGTCATAGTTTAGCAGGAAATAGGCAGCAGTCAGAGGCTGCAAGGGAAACCCACAGTAAGAGTAGGAGCAGGAGCTTGCTGCAGCCAGAGTCAGTGAATGGTTGGAGTCAGGATGGCTGAGCTGTAAAGAGGAATAAACCAGGGCCCTTTCCATGCTGTGATAAACAAGAAGTGTGTCTTGGCTCATTTTTACTCTCTGATGGGAGGGCTGCTGCAACAAAAGCTGTCATCTTTTGAGGCAGACATGGGTTTTAGTGCTATGGAGGTTACTATGGAAAATGGGTTTTAGCCAGTTCTGGGGCTCTTTGAATATGAAAAGTTTGTTGTAAGATTTTCTTTGGAAACAATAAGAACCTAATGACAATTATAGAGGAAACTTCTGTCAATATACTTCTGTTGGTGGCTATGAGTATTTGAAAACCTTGAGCTCAATAGACTGAGCTGCAAATATAAGATTTTAATAGCATCATGTTCTTCTTATTTGCCTTTTTGTTCCCTCTTTTGAATTATTAAATGTATCTCCCTTGTGGCTTTGAACATTTATTTATCAGTATGAAGTTCAGTGCTGCTTATGTAATTATTTCAAACAGAAGGAAATAAAAGCTTCTTGTTATGGTGTGAGTCTTGATGTCATAACTTTGAGCAAATGAAACCCAGTGTCACTGAGAAGATGCTGTCTGGTGTCACACATGTGCATTGCAAGGTGCTTAAAAGGAGCAGGCTGAGTGCTGCTGCATGTGCAGAAAATGTTTCCAACTTAATGTTCCTGTAAATTCCCAAGAGCAATATGGATCTGGCTTTTCTCATTTCTGTGTGATGGCTAGACCTAATTAAGATCAAGAAGTGCTCTTACATGTTTGTTTATTAAAGAATCACCTAAAACTTTTGTGAATGAGAACATACAGGTTTTTGTCCTCATTTAGCTGTCTGCTCTCTCAAGTCGCTAAGACAGCATTATGAATTCTTTCAAGCTTTCCTAAGCTTGTGTGGAGTGAGTATGAGGCTCAGAAAGTTGGGAAGTTGCTCTCCTAGGAATGTAGGTAGTGCCAGCTCCAAAGAATTTTAACTGAAGATGAGGGATTTGCCTTAGCCCTTGGTTCTTGGAGCTGAGCAGAAGCAGACATGCTTGTGAAGTTCATCCTATAGCAACAGAAATGCACTCCAGTGGGTGAGGCTGGGTTTGAAGTTCTTTATGCCCGTGGACTCAGCAGTTACATCCTCATCATGCTGGTTGGCTCAGTATCTATAACCTCATTTTACTAGCTGAGTATCTTGCTGTACCCGTGACTGCATGTTTCTCAAAGCCTGGAGGAGGGTGTACTATGCATAGCTGTTATGCCATTTCCTGTAATAGCTATTATGTTTTGTATCTTTATTGATTTTTCTGAAGGAATGGTTCATGTCTTCTGCTGTTGGCATCAGGAGGCTGGTTTGCTTTGTCTGTTAGTCTTGGCAGATCTTAAGTTCTGTTGGAAGTCAAAGAACATGTTGGCTTAGCTCTCAGACAATGTGAGCCCTTTGTTGTGTGATCAGCTCTCAAAAGGATTAAAACAAATGGTTCTAAAAAATCATAAGAATATTTACCCCTTCACCCCCCAAAAAGGAGATAACCTTTGTTGATATATTTATAGCTCCCTGCTGAAACCAAGTACCTCACTTTGGGATTTGGGTATTCTCCAAATATTGTCAGGAAAATTCACCCAGATTTTAGTTCTATTGACTCTTTAGAAAAACAGTCTACTTTTTTTCTACTCGACCAAATTTAAGAATGTTTGCTTTATAGAGTGAATTACAGGTTTTACTTCTTTCTACCTTATCCCTTGACAGATGAGCCATTGGCACATGTACAACATTAGTTTTTTGGAATCAATTGTTAAGGTAACATTACTATCCACTTTTATGCTAGTGCTTTGGATTTTGGAGCATCCTATCCAGAATGTGATGTTCAGTAAATTGGTAATTCATGTATCTACTGCTAACGGTGGGACTTAGTGAAAAATAGCAACACTCTTGAATTTTTTCCTGGAGCTTTTCAGCAAACTTTGAACTGGTTTTGACTCAGGAAAAATATCTAAACCAGTCTTGTCTTTGGAAGAGAATGAAGTGAAAATGACAGTAGACTGGACTTCCTGATGGGGCTATGTATCCCATGGTGTGCCACAGTTCAGCAGCTTGCTTTTTTTTTCCTTATTAGCTTAACTCATGATGTGGGTGCATATGGGAACACCCTCTGTATCTACTCCTGAAATCATTGTGTAGTACAGCTTGTATTCAAAGAGCAGTAAAAAAACCTATTACAGGAAATTATTTTACTCACACAGGTGTTCCTTGGGTAGGAGAAGCATAGGGGGTTTTTTTGTCTGGTATTACAGGAATGTGATTTTGCATTCTAGATTTCTGTGTATATAAGCTCTTGTTGCGTGCTCCTGTGTATGCTTAATCTACAGAGGTTATGCTGACAGGCTGTTTAGAAAATCTCTCACTAGTTTGTCCACTAGGATACTGGCAATGGGAGGACAACTTTGTAATGAGCAGGAGGGTGGATGTTCATCATCATCATCAGTCTTCTGCTCTCTTGAGAGGATTTGAAAAGTCCTAAGGTGCTCTTCAGAAAACATGCAATGACTTTCAGTTCAGACAGCTGTTTCCAGCAGATGTGATTGCAAGGCTGAGTGCTGAAAACATGGTCATTGCAGTCTGTGAGGCTGACAGATGTCATGGAATGGGTTGTTAATGTTGTTCTTTGGGGAGCAAGTGAAGATGTGTTTGAGCCTGGATAAGATACTTAACCAGATTCTCATGACAGAAGGTAATAATGCAATATAAATGCAGGCAAAGCCCTCTACAATAGACTGAAATTGTGGCAGCTGTCCTATGTCTGCTGTAGCACAAATCATGTATTACGTGCCTTGTTTCCAGTTCTGGTATTTCTGAACTAGTACAAACATGTTACAAAAATTTTAGGAGGCAGCAGACTATGAATTATAGTTTAAATATGGAGTGGCCAATAGCAGCATTTTTTTTTCAAATCAGAGAATAATTGGAATTGTAGCAAAAGTGCTTTCAGGGCTCTTGCATGGAAGAAGTGTTATTTTCTTGACTCTAGGATCCTTGACTTCAATCACAGGGAAAATGATTCCTGCTTGATACTTTAAGACAGGTGTGATGCTTTTCAAAACACACAGGTGGCTGGTTTTCTTTCCTGCTTTACATGTATTTTAAAGAAAGCTGCGGAGATACACTAAGATCTAGGGCTTCTTTGTCCTTAGGCCTGATTTCCAAGGTTACACGTTCCACCTTCAGAAGCAGGAGGATGCCTGAATCTCAGAAGAATGTCACAGAGCAGCTGAAGGTCAAGGAAAAGAAGCAAGAGAAGTTGTGTGACAAGATAGTCACATGTGTATAGAAGCAGTGAACAAGATTTGTTTATTTAACCCACTCTGCCACCTAACACTTTTCTCATCTAAATCTGGGCTATAAAAACATACTCATTGCAGTAATTCAAAAACTGTTTTGTGAGAAACATATGGCATTAAATCATGTAAGGCTTACTAAAGCTCAGGAAATGCTTGTAGCTCTTCTCTGCTGACACATAGGTAGTGCCACTTCACACTTCTGTCTGTAGAATGCAGTATGAGGCATCAACAAAATGTTGTTTAGCTACAGTTCTTATTTAATAATAGAAAAAAAATTTAAAAGGGTATAATCTGTTATGTGTTGCTCCGTTGTAAGTATGTAAAATATATTTGTTTGAAGTAAGGTTTGGCAACTAACTGACAAGGGAAGGGAGTGAGAACTCTTGACTTTTCATTTTTTTTTTTTTCTCCCTTAAAATCTACTCTTGCAGACATTTTTAATCCTGCTTGCTGCTGTTGTGTGCTAAGCCTCATGTGCAATACATTCATTCTGTGTTATTTAGTAAGCTACAGTAAATCAATGAAAGGCCTTGTCATTAATACAGTCTAGCATTCGCAGTTACAAGAAATACATCAAGTCTCTTCAGGTCACCTTTGAATGCCACTGCTTGGTAGAAATCATGGAGTAGAGAAGGAAAAATTCAAGCATTTCTCTTAACTTTTAGAGGATGGAATAACCTGCAAACTCTTTAAGAAGGTGCAAGCATTAGCTATATATCAGGTTTGAATATTTAGCTGTCTTAATCGGTGCCTGTTGGGTTGTATGTGAGTATCTGCATAGAATGACTTTGCTGCTAGAAAAATAAAACTGGAAACAAAGAGAGATTTTTATTTATTTTTTTGAGACTGTCTGTGGGTAGCTTCTTGCTATTTTGTTAGTCTAAAGCCAACTCTATTTTTTTATCTTACTGTCAGCCTCTTTGCATTCTTGGTGTGTGGTTACTTTGAAGATAGTTATGATTGTGAGTATCCTCTGAGGTCAGCCTAAATCTTGTAGCATTGTGCTTCCCATGTAGATTTATATTCATGAAGCTCGTCAGTTCTGTGCAGATGTAACATGTGAAGTCTTAGAAGCAATTTGGTGTTGTAAGCACAGCATTACTTTGAGCTAATAAACTTTGCCTCTCAACAAAGCTAATTGACTTGGATAAAGCAGGGAACTGATAAGATTTCATGGTCTCTGGTGCCTGAGCAAGCCTAGTCCCTGTTAATGCCAGTATCTGTACTTCTAGTGTAGTACAGTTAATACAGAAATAACATCTATGAGGGCCAGAGTATTTAGCATCCCCAGATTCTCTGCTGAATTAAGTTACTTGAGTGCTGGAATAAAAAGCTTTGGCTCTCATGTCAAGGAGGTGTATTTTTTTCATACCCACCAGCATTCTTGAATAAGCCCTGGTTTTTTGCTCCAAAATGCAAGATCAGAAATGTCAGACTGAACCTATTGAACATACAGAGGTGCTTTACAGGTGAAAGGATGTTTATCTGTATCTATCAATCTGTTTAAATGTAGGGGAGCCCTTTGGAGGACAAAATTATTCCTGAGTCGCTGATTTGTTTGGTAACTGAAGGTAATGTAACTTTAGTGGTAGGGTTCACCATAAAAGTCGATTTATTTGCGCTCTTAGAAGCAAGTATTTGGTCATGTGCTACTTCTTGTCATGCAAAATCAGGAAAATGACAGTGGCTTTTTTTGCCAGGCCTTTCTAGATGGATGTGCTAGGAGTATTTGTTGCTGTCTCCTCTTGCACTGTTGTATCTCCTCTGATGCTGAAAGATCTTTAGTGGTACCTAGTTTAGTTACCCTTAGGAGAACTTTAAGGCTCCTGTACCTATTGCAGGTTGTGTGGGGTGCTCTGCTGTCAAATACTTATGTATCTTGTGTTGCTCTCTGAGGACAATGATTGCAGTCATTGTAACCATCTGTATGAAATGTCTGACTTGTTGCCTTCAGTGTTTGTCATTTCTGTGGCTTCTTCATAATGTTGAGAGTGACTAAGGAATCTTTTGATTTTATTTGTCCCTTTGTTTTCTGTGGGATGAGTGAATAGAGTCCCCTTTTCCAACACATTCATCAGTCACAAATATATTGTCAAGTAAATATCAATTCTTTGATTCAGCAAAGAGTAAACTCCCAGTCTTTGTCAATGGCTAGCATTTTAAACCATTCAGCTATCTAAATTTACTATCGTACCTCAGGCACAACAATCAAACTATGATGGGGATAACAACAATCATGTTATGCCATCTCCTATACCAAATAACCTACTGTTTGTATGTTTATTTTGTTTTGCCAACTGTAATGGCCAAGGATAAAGTCAATTCATCTTGCATCACCAAATGTCATCTAGTTCTCCTTTATTCACTATTTTATTGATGAACTTACGGAGCTATTTTAGACTGATCAAGTACAATTGTCCTTGTTAGAGGTTGGTCTTGATTGCATCCCATCTTACTGTAACCTGAGATATGGTAGTGTTAAATTTGCAGAAGGCATTGGTATGAGAGACATAATCTGATGTTTTGGAATGCGATGTTTAAATTCTAGGAAAGTCAGTCTGAGAGGAAGATGCTTAAGCAGAAAAACTGACGGTTTAAAAAAAAAAAGTTTTCAGGAATTATTTGTGACCTACTTTTCTACTTTTAATTACAAGTATTTAATGTTTAAACTTAAGACATTTGTTAACTCCGTTTCTGCTCTGCTGGCTACTTACTGAATGGAGTTTAAGTAGAAGGTTTTAGTAAACAGGCTTGCATTGTCTAATGGAGGAAAAAAGAACATGTTTTTTGAGGTTTTTTTCAAAGCTTATATGTCCCCATGATCCTTTATTGAGGATGCAAAAAGATATTAACAGTGGAAGAGTTATATTCACTATTTGATGTGATAGTCAAATGATTGACTTAGATAGTAGGGCAAAATTAGTTTCCTACTCTGACATTCGTAGTTTAGAATGAAATGTTCGTGAATCTTCATGGATTGTTTGTTTTTGGTGTTTTTTTTTTCCTTCTCTGACCCTTGAGGAAGCAGTGTTTTTTTTAAAACCTTATGTATGTGTATTTGTCTTTCCCATTAAAGGTATGACTTGTAACAGCCTCTGTTAGTGGTAAAGATTGTTTTATAACAAGGAGAGTAGGAAGTCTTACTTTGCAGTTCGTTACTACATTTATTCAAAACAATTCAACTATGAATTATGTGACGAAAAACATGTCAGTCAGCACCTCTAATACTGACTTTCAAATATTCTTAAACCATACTATAGGACTGCATACAGAGAGTATACTCAAAAATTAGATTTCAATATCAGTTCTGTCCTATTGTTGTGTTCTGAATGCTTTAAGGATATCAAAATTGTCACTTCTTCGTATATCTTTGGGTAATATCTTTCAAAGAAAAACGTGTAAGACCCCAGAATACTACTGAAGCAAGCATTGTGAGGAGAGAGCAACCAATAACCTCTGGAGCTGTGTGTGCAGATCTGTGATACTAATCATGGAGAGAATCTGAAGAGTCCCAGATAGGTTTTCATTTTCTTTCCTCCCCACCTTGCTGTTAGACACTTAGCAGATCAGCAGGATCTTTAACCTCACCTCTGCATTTTTCCTTGCTGCTTGTTTATCTTTGCAGGACTAGGCTGAACTTTTCCCTTTTCCCTCAAAGTACTGCCAGGCACTTCTCCACTTCTTCTCTCTGGTGATGGTTTGAATTTGACCTCTATCTCTCAGGTGCCTTCTATCCTCTGAGTAGATGGCAAATAGCTTTGTGCACTGTTGTTTCCCAGACATTTTAGGGGGCCTTCATACATTTTTGTGGACATTTGTAGAAACAGCTTGCACACAAGGCAAAGTAGCTGTCCCTGAGCAGCTGGGTATTTATGACCCATTAACATGTGCTGAGTTTTGAGACTTTGTCAAATGACACAGAGCTAGAGTACTGATCATGAGGGAGGTATTTGCTGCCTCAGTGCTTAGCACTTCAATGCTATTTTTTATTGCTTTGATGTTATATTTAGTGGTGTGTTGGGAAGTGTTTTTTGCTTGCAGAACCAGGCTCTTTGTGCTGCTATTATATGCAGTATGTCTGGCTGAAAATTCTCTTCTTCTTTGCGTTAGATTCTCCATCAAAGAAAACTTGAGACTGCTTTTTTTTTTATTTTATTTTTTCAGAAAACAAGCTGGTCACAGCTGTGTTACTTAGGGTAACTGTCTGTAACCAGAGCCTTTGACAGCTTGAAGTTCTAGTCTGCATCCCTACCAAATAGGGAAGGAGGAAAAAGAGTTACAGCATCTGCAGATGAAGGAACTGAAGGGGTAGGGTCACTCACATGACTTTTCCAAGGGCAGAAAGCTGGTCAAGGAAGAAAAGACCTAATGCCAACATAGGCATTACCATTTATCTAAATTGATAAAGTCAAATTATTTACTGATAGACTGATGCTTTTCTAAATTATTTAGCTTCAAATGGCAATTATTCTTTGTGTTATGAACCAGTCTGTAGAGTCATTCTGCCTATTTTCTGCTGAATTCTACAGTTTTTTTCTTAAGCAAATATTTTAAAATGCTGTTTGGGGTTGAGGACATGAACATTGGAAGAAATAAAAATGTGTTCATCAAAAATACTTCTCACTTTGAAAAAGTAGAATTGAATTTGTTTTAAAATATAGATCTGTAAGGTTTTGGTTCTTTCTGTTGCCTGTCAAATTTGGGTGACTTCTCATTTAGCCAGGGTGCAACTTTTGGCAGAGAAAATACTGATTGGGAGTTCTTTAAATTTGGAGCTGAGAAAGGCAGACAGGTGTTGGGGAGAATTTAGGTCAGACAGATACATTAATAAAGCAGAAATGCTTTTTAGCCTAGTAAGAAAGAGGAGGAACAGATGGAGATCCTGGAGTTAAAATGTCAGAGCACAAAGGTAAAATGAGTGTGTCAGATGAGAATCTAAAAGAAAATGACTGCCATTGTCTGTACACCTGTGTGAGAAGCCAGAAAATGAGACGAGATGAACTCCTTTGTCCATTGTTACTGAGGCATAGCAGAATGACAGGAATTGATGGACATATGTGGTTCCTTACTGCTGAGTGAACATGGGATGAATTGGACCGTAGATCTGAGTGGGAACTGTTCAGTGTTTCCATAGAACCAAGAAAGGAGATGTATGACTGGCCTGTTGCTCTGACTGCACTTTAATCCATTCTCATATGGTCATTCTGCCTTGTGATGTGCACATCCAAAGAAGCGGGGTTAAGTTTTCAGCCTTTTTGCACCTTTTGAATTTAGCAGTTCTGGCTTCATGTTCAGTTAATACAGATTTACTGTTTTTCAGTGGGTTTTTGATTGCGTTTTGCAGAGGGCTGTGTGGGAAAGCCTGTGCAAAAGTACAGGAATGCAAGATTTTCTACTCTTGTGTGGGTAATCTGTTCTGTTATGTAATCAGGTTAACAGTTTGCTTAATCAGTACTTCATTTTTATAGGGAGGTACTCTACCTCTGTTCTGGAGTTTAATAAATATGTTTCTGTGAGACTTTCATCATCCTAGCAGGACAGAGTTTTCCTTTTACTGGATGGATTTGGAAAAAGTGGTTATGGTAAAAGATAGCCCAGGGCAGGAGATTATAATTAAGGGGACATGCTGTCTTATACTTTTTTTTTAGAAGCATCACATACTTTGTTTCATAATAGAGACATACAAAAAGAGTTGATTTATAACCCTGTTGCATGAGGCATTCTGTAAAAACTGTTGTATCTTTTATAGCAGGTCAAAACCACTTTGCCATAAGAAACACAGTAAATAAGGAAAATAATCTGATCTCTCCAGATACTTGAGAAAACCACATTATGCTGTTTTCCCCTGATACATGAAGCTGATGGTTTCTTAGGGCTAATTAATATTCATGTCTTCAGTTCTTAAAAACAAATTAAAAAAGGTCCCCAAATAATACTTGCCTGGTACTATAGATAAGTTGGTCTATCACTATCTGAAACAGTCCAGTATCCTCTCAGAATAGTCTCCAAACACTGTAACTGCACGTGGGAGAAAGGACCTGCTGAGTAGTATCACTCCTTGTTTATCTCTCCAGTTGGAAATAATTCATGTGCATTCTGTAGCTAACCTAGCAGCATGTTTCTGGCAGAGTGGGAAGGGAGCCTGACATGAAATAATTGAAAAACTGTGAAACAGGGATGGTACTTTTTAGATAGCTGTTCTCTGTTGCTTTGCTAATACCGAGGAGTAAAAATGGGAGTCATGGAATCCAAGTCACTAAAGTAGCAGATCATTGGAACAATTATTTGGTGTCAATCTTGTAGTACCATGACTTCGTCAGATTGTGTGACAGGGAAGAACAAGAGTAATTCTTTTGGCAATCAGAAGTAGTGTAAATGAAAGTACAGTTTATTTGGAGGCCGCAGGAAATGTGTTAGGGCAGAGGATTATCACTCCCCATGGATTCCTCAGTGAAACAAATTGAAATACAGCACTGGAAATGGTGGATGGGAGGGAGGAAGAAAAAGAAACCATGTAGACGTTATCTGTCCCATGATCATCCATGCCATCTAAGAATAAGTATTCTTGGAATTAAAAGCTATTAGGAACTAGTATTGGCTTGTGCAAGACAGCTTGTGATGAGAACCAGGTACACCTTCCAAGCCTTGTATGTAGAGAGAGTGGGTCCTGCAGAGAAATTTTATGGGCACCTTGGCACAGCAAAGGCAGTGTGCAGCCATCTTTTCCTAAATACTCAGTAATACAGAGGTAATCCACATAGAAAAATGTCATTATTGATGTTTGTGTGATACTTGAGATACGTTCTGCTGGTATCTTACTGACATGGGTTCTGGACTCTGCTGTAAGGTGGTCTTTTCACTGTGTGTCTGTGTGAAAATGGGGCAGCTGCACAATGCATAGTGTATAGCCTGGTGGATTATTTTTTAATCTATGAAATTCAAATAAAGGTGGAGGCTTGATGGCAAAAAAGAATCAAAATTAATAATCATTGCATTATTCATGTACAGAACTGTAAAGGGTGACTTGCTGAACACTAACTCAGTTTCTGGGTGCTGTGTGAGTAACACAACAGCCACTGGGAAATAGGTTGATGCCTCCAGGTAGCTATTCAAATATGAAATGTAACCTTAAAGATTTGGGGTTTTTTTATTGTAATTGAAGCATCATTTTCTAAATAGCTTTTCATTTGAACTTCAACAAGAATGTTTGAAATCAAGTGCGAATATTTTTGAATATATGCTTTGAGTATTAAGCAGTCCTGATAGCAATATTAATGCTAAATAACATTTAACAAACTCATCTGTTTTAATGTGTCCATAAGAAAACAAAAGTACCAATAATTTCTAATTACTATTTTAACTTACTGATGAGGATAAAATTTATGTGGCTCTAAAGAAAACATGTTAGGTACTAATGCAGTTTTACTGTCTCCAAATCCCTGAGAAATCCTTTGCATCAGTAGCACAAATGAGGGTATTTTTCATTTGTATACTAGTGCATGACTTGACATGAATTTTAAGAAAAGAAAAGTGAAGTAAAATGTTTTTGCAGGTCTGTACAATATACTGGGTAGTCAGCTCCTGACAGACACAAGGAAGGAAATACAAACAGGATCTTTAGCAAGAACTACCCTTTCTTCTGAAATTATTTTTGCCATTCAGTAGGAAATAAGCCTGTTTCTGTGGCTACCTGAGAAAAACTTGTGTACAGTGAATGGCCATTCATGCCTTCAGAAAGGTGGGTGTTGGTTACCTGTGTGAGAAACAAGAAAGAATGGCTTTGCAACATCTGTAAAGGATACAGAATGGGTTCTCCAGAGAAGGAAATAGCCCACATTTATCCAAGAACAAGAGCAAGGGGCAGTGTATACACTGTGGAAAAGAGAGGTGTAGCATTTCAGAAGCAGAGCTTGTATGTTGATAGGACCCTGTCAAGATGGCAGCCTCAGATCCTGAGGAAAAGAAAGGGAAAACTCATTAATTTTTATATATACATCATTGCAGCAGATTAACTCTGCTTAAATGAAAGACAGTAGAAGTGTTTCATGCTCTTGCCTTTAATATTGTTAGTGCTTTGTGCATGTAAATGTGTGATATCAGATAATGTAACTTAATATCTGCTTTAATGTATCCGTTATTTTTCAGAAGAGAGTTATTCCCTTGAGATTGTTAGAGAAGCTCCCAAAAGGGAGGTTTTGTTGTCCCTTAAACAAGAAAGATCCCTTTTGATCCATGTGAATTTTTCAGTTGTGCAGGCAACCCATGCCAGAAAGAAAGGCTCTGGCAGGTAGCAATGTTCCTTCTAAAGGCCAGTGTAGGTTAGAAAAGGCTGAGAATGGAAGTTCATTACCTTCCTGTTTCAGTGAATAAGAGGTGCATGGCCTCCTCTGGGTGTGCTCTGTTTGGTAGCCAAAAGGTTGCAGTTAGGCTGGAATTCTTGTCCTGTTTTCTATGCTCTGCCATGAGGTGTTCTCGGCAACTTCTAATCTAACACGAGAGGAGGGGAGAAGGAGGAAGGGTGGGAGCAATGCTGATAAGTGCTTGAAATTACTTTCTCAGTTTAAATCCCATCTGGAACTTGATTAATATGCTCCTTCTAGTGTAGTGTGAAGTGGGGCTTGTTCACAGTGTTATCTCTTCACACAGTTTTTCATTAACATGTTGTGTCTGACTCCTAACAACCTGGGTGTTTTAATGACAGATTCCTGGACACATATGCAAAGAGAGGCTATTTTGAATAGAGTGTAGCAAGCATGAAATTAATTTTGATAGTTTGTAGTTTTAGATAAGTATAACCTAACCAAATAAAAGAACTGAAGTGCCTTAGTATTTTGATTTAGAGAAGCCCAATAATGTATCCTGTGCTGAATAAATTGACTGACTGGATTCCACATAAGGGACTGGTATCAGGATTTGATTGATTGCCAAAAAATTGGCAACTGAACTTTTGGCTTTACTCTGTGATTAAAGGGAAAAGTCAAGACTATATTTGGTTACACTTGGGAGAAAAAAATGAAGGTAAGTCCACAGGTTTTTAGGGTGTTGAAATGGGGTTTTAATAAGTACCTGAGACTTAAGATGTTAGTTTAACTGTGCATCTCTTTATTTGATACCTGAATAGCAAGAGCTTGTCACCTTGGAAATACACCACTGCGAGTACAACACAAGTTAGTCTTTTCATTTTCAGTCAGAGGAAATTCTCATTTCATGAAATTGCAAACCAGTGCCTAGAATGCACAAAGCATGGGTTCACTCTTTTCTGTAACAGGAAGAGAAGAGGGAGGTTTTTTGTTCAAAATCCTAATTGAAAGACAAGTTTGAGAGCTGGTATCATCAGAGGCACTCTGACATTTTCTTTAATTTGATTTTTGGAATCTGTGCATTTTTGATGTTGAATGTACTTTCAAAATTATTTTCTAAAGTTTAGCAGCTCCTCAGCCTCTTAATATTTGACAGGCTGTTTAAACTGGTTCATTGCAAGTTTGTTCTATATGTCCCTTCAGTGACTGAAGCACTTTATGAACAAGCTTTGGGAGATGTTTCTTCTTCTGCAATAGTAGACCTGGTTGAGTATAGACTTTATTTTTCAGAGGTTGTTTTCTGAGGGCTGAACTAGTGAATTAGTACATTGCCCTTCTTGGACTGCAGCTGATAGTTTTTCCAGGTGTTTTGGGATTGATATGTCTAGGATTGCTAATGTGGTCAGTCTAAGTGCACTTTTTGTTTAAATTGTTAATTATTAAGTGGGCATTTTCATTCTCAGTTTCTGATTTGTTACCTCAGCCTTTTATAGGATCCCATATGATTTTATTTTAATCAATAACTATACATTGAGTAAAGGTGTTGCTTGTGAATCATTTGCCATTCTGGGTGTGATGTATAGGGAACAGATGATGTTGATCCCTGTGCAGAGGGGCCAGCAAATCAAATTTCTGTTTGAATTTATAACAAAAACTTAATCTCTAAATCATACATCTACAATCCTGATGAGCTTACTTCAGAATGCCAGCAAAAAATGTTTCCTTAAAGTTCTCGATGGCTTCTGAGCCTCCTTGCAAGGTCACCTGCAACAGTCCTGGGTTAGTGCCTTTCTAGCCTACAGATCCTGCTGATGGGTGTTTCTGCTGGCAACATTTCAGACCTCCTTCTTGCTTTGTCTCTTTTAGTAGCTCTGTTTCTTTAAAATCTGACAGAAGAAGCTTCCCCCTTAGAGGCTCAGGAAGCTTAATCAGTCCCTTGGCTCAGGCTGGCCCAAAGCAGCTGGGAACTACACCTGCAAGGCAACAGAACTGCTCCATCAGTAGGCACAGGTGGGATGCAGGTGGTATTATTATGGTGCTTGTAACTCCTAACAAAATGTAGTGGAAATATTTTTTTTCTTCACCTGTCAACATGACCTTATCTAAGGTGATGTTTGGGTAGCTGGAATCACAGCCATAATTGCAGACCATCCTTGTTGAATGTCAAGATGGCTTTTTGAGAGCATCAGAGTGCTGAATCTTCTAGCAAACTATATATATATTTTTTTTTTCTTAACAGAAATAAAACATACTGTACCCTGGCCTGTATTCACAAGAAGTGACCTGTTTTTGTTAAAATTTACATTAAACAAAAATGATGAACTCTCGCATGGAAAACTTCAGCTTGAACAGCTTGTCAAATCTGCAAGTAACCGAAAACAGGGAGTTCTCATGGAAATACCTGGTAATTTTTATAGTTGGCAGCACTGTCAGTCACACCTATTGTTAAAGCAATATTGTCAAGTGCTTCCTGATTTATTATGTGCCATTGGGATGGTGACCTGTTTAGCCAAACATTTTAATAAATCACTCTTGGGCAATTGACATAGGTGACCAATACTGTGACATATTTGAACACTTCTGAACAACAGATTTATGGTGAAACAGGGCTGGTGATTATGTGGGTAATAGAAAAGAAAAAGTACATATTGATGGATTGTGTTCAAACCATGTTTTAGAGAGTGCCCTTGGGCTCAGCACTCCAAGTTATTTTATTTGGTTTGACCTTTGCGTAGATGTTAGAAATGTTGACTAACCTCCTTGTGCTGACAATGTCATTAGGTATTTTGAGGAGACTTCTGCAAATGCAGACATATTCTTACATTATTCAGAATGCCTTGAAAGCTACAGACTTTCGTGGAATATCAACATGATGACCTTTGCTTCTGATAGCAAAGGAAATCTCATTACAGACACTGCAGTATAACTTTGGTTTGACTTAATGCTGAATTTCTTTCTAAAAAAAAGAACCAAAAAACCAACCTGTTCAAAATGTAATTCAGCCCACAAGGCTATGGTATTTTATCCTATGGTTTTATGATAGTTTTCTTATTGCTACAAGAAGTGTGTTCCAGAGAATGTAGAAAGCATTTGTAACAACTTTTGGAAAGAGGACTGAAAATACTTCCACTTCTGTAGGCATCCCTTGTGCTCCCTGTGTGGTTGGTAATTGCTAACCTAACATAGGTTAACATGGATATGTTGCTAGGTATTGTTTAGCTGGCATGGAAAAACTAACCTAAAGCCAGGAAGCATAATTAATCACCTCCACTGCCTATGGAGCCCTTTCTCAGGGTTTGTGCTGATGTTATGCCTTGGGCCACAGCTGTGCCAGCTGTTTAGGAGTGCTTCTGTGGTTGTAAAATCACTGATAGACTGAAACATTGTTACTCCTGTCTGGATATTTGACCAGCTCTGAATTTTATTTTTTTTTTTTTTTTTTAATTATCAGCACCTCCCAAAACATCTAAGGTTTTTAGACTGTGGGTATATTTTGGAGTATAATAAAGAATGTTTGATTGTATAGCTGGGGACACTGGGGATCAGTCTATGAGCAGCACCCCCACTTATTTTTCACCCACTGGGAGTCCTGTACTGTTACTGAGGAGGTGGTCTTTGGACTGTGTTGCTTGTAGCCCCAAAAAGTGTAGTTGATATTGTGACCTCAGTTCCTGGTGCTTGCATCAGGCCACATTTGATAAGGCACTATGGGATACAAATCACAAAAATCCCTTCACTTTCCCTGTGTCTGTTTGACTTTATGCACGGTTAGGAGCAAATTTGACATCAGTGCTGAAGAACCAAAAGAGCAGGTTGTCTTTTCCAGCTACAAAACCTTTTTTCATTGAGTAGCTATGTAGAGTGCATTTTTATCCTGTACCAACCACTGCAAGGCCTTTTCTGTTACTCTCCTTTGAAACCTGCTGGGGTGGTTCAGATATTCTGAAATAACAAATACAGCTGTAGCACCAACAGACTATTATTTTGATAACACTTTATCACTTCCCAGTAATTGTTTCATAGTTCACTGTGCCAGCCAAGAGAGAAGCTGCTTCTTGCCATAAAAGTGTTTGAACAATGTGCAGTTCTGTCATGATGACAAGAGTGGTCTCTCTGATATGCTGGAAAGGAAGGAAGAAGCAGGCTAACTGGGGGGGGGGCTGTAGGTTTTAGAATTAAATGACCTTTTTAGCCAAGAGTTCTTTGAATGGATTTGATGCATGTGACAAAAACCCCCCAAAACTACACAAAAAACCAACCAAACCAAGAAACCCAAGCTGGAATGCTCTAACATTTTGGAAGGACACTTAGGCATTTGATTCCCCCC
>VZUI01039536.1:0-75819 GCA_013401135.1 Cettia cetti
CGGAGCCGGGGCCGGAGCAGCGCGGAGCCGCCCGCCGGCCGCGCCGCCGCCCCGCCCGCGGTACCCCCGCCGTTGGCGTGGAAACGGGCTGGCGGCTCCGGCTCCTCCTCCAGCGCCAGCCCCGCGCTCCCCCTGCCCGGCTCCCCGGCGAGAGCGCGGAGCACCTCCCTGTCTCCCGCGGGGGGCCGCCGGACAAGTGCTCCCACTGCCGCCTTTAGAACAGCCCGGGTTTTTACGGTTGTGTTTTCTAGGGAGAAGATGGGAAAGGGCAGGTTCCTGCTCCTGCTGGGGCTGCGGGGCTAGTCCCTGCAGTCGTGGTGTGGTCTGCTCGGCAAATCACAGATGCTGATGTGAAAAAGGGCCAAAGCAGAGGAGAGGCGTCAGTGGATGCGAGCGTTTGTACTGATGGATTGAGGAGGTGGAGGCTGCCTGCCTGGTGCTGGAGAGGTGAGTGCAATATTCCGCATTTCCTTCTCTCTTAAATCAGTCCAGTGATAAACATTTCCAAAATAAAAAGGCACTTCTAAAACAAGAAGGAAAAGATGTCATTTTGAAACAAAAAGCTATGCTTCTTCTGGATAAAAAATATGAGTGTCACTGTGAGCTAGGAACATTTCGCTGTGTGTAGACAAAAAATAGTAAAGGGGAGGTAGGCTGCTGATACAGTGAAAATGACCTTCTCAAGGGATACTGGCCTTTTCTTAGCTCCTGCTTCAGCTTGGGCCGTTTTTCTAAAAATTCAGTAATCTCCCTTTCCTAGCCTGAATTGCAACCCACTAATAGCCAAAACCTGAGCCTTAATAAGACCCGTTGCGTTCCCTTAATGATTCTGAAAGATAATCCATTAGATTCTGCCTGTTGGGAGAAGAACCTCCACGCTATGTAGCACCTCCTCCCAGGGAAATGCAGCCTGGATAACATTCTATCAGAAAAGGCTCCTGCTGCCAAATTTCTGTAATAAATCCTCCTGGTAACAGTCTCATCTGCTCATTGGAAGGATGTGTGGCTCTGCAGAGCCTGGATGTGCTCCCTCTCCATGTGTGCCCATGCATGTGAAGGAATGAGGAGGGTTTATATTAATCTGCACCTGTGGACGGCTCCTATCTGCACTTGTGAACCACAAGTTTTTTGGTATCTTTGCATTTGCATTTTGGGTGAGTGCTTCATACACAAAACCCCCAAGCCTACAATGTTAGCTGAGAGAGCTGCAGACAAATAGATGTCAGTTTAATTTCTGCTCATAGAACTGATCTGATCTGCTTTTGGCTGTTTCACTGTAGAAGCTGCTTAACATGTGTTCTTGCAGTATTTATTCTGCAAGATGCTGACCTATCTCAACATTTTCCTGGGAAGATTTGAGAAAAAAATCACTAGTTTTCCCTCCAGCATTTCTTTATATTTGTTTATATCCATTTTCTGATAGCCCCACATCCACAATTTGATTTTTATTTGGGCTGAGTATTTCGCGCCATTGTGGGTCACACCCTTCGGGTGGCCATCAACATTTCATCTATAAAGGTTACAACAGCAGGTCAGGTGCTGTGAATACCTACTTGTGGATCACAAAGGGGCAAAAAATGAGTGTGTATTTTGGACTTAGGGAAATTTTTTTCTGACTTTATGGATATAGTTGTTCAAAGTCTGAGCTGATGCCTTAGGTGCTGTTATAGGCAGAAATCCTCACTTTTCTTCAACAGGCACAGATTTGACAGCTGAACAGACACAGCTCTGCAGAACAGAGAGTGTTCTGCCATTAACTTGGCTGTCTCCATCAAATCATTTGTTTGGAAGCTATCATGCAAAAAGCACAGATCCCTGCCCTTGGATAAAGGACATTATCAGAGGAGAGGCCTATGTGTATAGAAGGACGAAAATTTAGTCTTCAAGAAGCCAGTGACAGGTGTAATAAAAAGAAAACCTCTTAGTTATAAGGCATATTTAGGAGAAAAACTCATCCTATCTTTCATTACCAAAGCATTGATTGCATTTTCAGAGAAGAATCCCCCTCTGTGTATGTAGGTATGCTTATAAGGGGAAAAAAGGCTGATTAATTCTGTGTAAGCCATGGAAATTTCACTCTGACAATGGACCTTACAGAGACGAATAAACTCCGCGTGCTACATAAAGAATGCTGCACGTCTGGCTGACATTATGTGCTTGCCACTTCACAGGCCACTGGTGAGCAGAGTTGAATAAGTCTTCTGGAAGTACTACCTTGAATTTTGTAAGCCTCCACTACAGTTTCATGTTTCAGTTGCAGGCCTTGGTTTTGAATTTAGTGGTGATAATCTAAAAATAACCAGTCAGGTAGCTCTGAAGGACTGAAATGAAAGTGTTCTGGTTGTCTCAGTTCTGATTACACACTGATGGAACAAGGTATGTTAATTTTTAAGAAACAGAAATTTGTCCCTTCTTAAGGAATCTACCTGCTAAGCAGTGGGGAAGGTGATAAGGACAACAGAAAATTCAGTAGGTAATAAAAGCTCAAATCCTTAAATGGTGAAGTCAGCTCTTCCTCTCCAGCTTAAGCAGATAAGGATTTTGACAGCAGAGAGAGCCTTGTTTGATACACAGGGGTGAGACAATATAAGGGAACAATGTCTTTTTCTCTCTCCCTCCACGAATTAAAGAAAAATACTTCCAGTTCCTTTGGGTTAAATCACAGTAATCTCACTTATTTCAGAAGTTCTTCAGATTCATGTAACTGAAAATGAGAGTTGAATCTGACTATTTCTGCTAAAGTTTTGGTCCTGCTTTCACAGGAGTCATTGGAAGTTTTGTGACTTATTTCAGTGGGAGAGAGCCCAGCACACATGGTTTCACTGATCAGGTTCTCCCTTGCCTTTAGGAACAACAATGTTTGTAGTTGGTTTCAGTGAGGTCACTGGCTCAATGACAAATACAGTAACTCTACTTGCATCACAAACTGTAATTCATAAATTATCAGTTCTTTGAATCATGCTTTTCCTACTGAGGAAATGGAAGTGTTATTCCCATGTTAAGGTTGATAGTACCCACCCTCAGCAGTAACAGGTTCTACACAGGCAATCAACAATTTTCTTTTATCTAAGAGAAAACTTATTTAAAGGCACTTAAAAATCAAAATCTTGGCCTATGTGCATAAAATCATATTCATAGTTAGAGAGAAGAATTGTCCTATTTTTATTTAAAAAGAAGGCTAAATTTTGTTTTTTGCGATCCCCAAAGTAACCAGAATAAATCCACATTCATCACTAGTTACAACAGATTCCCTTCACTTACTTGAGAGGATAATATGACATATTTTGTATGTTATATTCAAAGTTCACATTTTTATTAAACTTTCCAGAATTCAAGAGTGGTGATTGGGAAGTCCAAATTTCAACTATTATATTGATGAAAGAATAATCCCTAATGGGAAAAACGATACTTTTCCAAAGCAACCAAAATTGATTCTCTTCGCAAAGTTCCGTGGCAATTTAAGGTATGCGGAATAGACAAGATGCCAGAGAAGGGCTCAATTCAGTTTGATTTATTCTGTTATTCAATCAGGAGTTGATACATATTAGCAATTTAAGTTGTTTTAGCTTTCAAGTGGAATCAAGGACAAAAACTAACCCTTGACATGAAGGCTACAGAGAAAATACTCTTCTCTGAACTGTGGCTTTTCCTTAGCACTGAAGGGCACCGGTGGAGGTGGATGGAAGCAACAGATTGCTCATGGGGCCATCTCTTCCATCCTACCCAGACTTCAAACACTGGTTACTATCAAATACATTTAGACTCACAACTAACAAAACACATGGCAAAAATTCAGAAGAGCTTTATATTTTGTTTTGGTATTTTTTTACCTCTTCAGCCCAGAGCATTTTCTGTGGTTCAGCAGATCGACTCTCCTCAGAATCCCATTTTATTATTTAGTATTGGACACCCAGTGAATCACTAGGGAACACCAACACTTGTTTTTTTGGTTTTGGCCCATCCAAGTTTTACCCAACAAAACTTATTTGCCTTTTGTCTTCTCTTTAAGGCCCTTTCAACAGAGAGTTGTTTCTTCTCTGGATTCCTAAGCCATCACATCAAAAAGACAAATGTGATAACACTTCCACATGATTCTACATTACAGAAATAACCTGCTGGATTACCAGTCAACATCTTGGCCAACACAAAGGCTTAAAAAGGCAAATCAAAAAATTCTAAGTATTTGTTTTGCTCACACATGCCAGGAATAATGACCAGAAAGTAAATAATCATTTCATAGGAACTACAGTTGGTTAATCTGTTATTTTTGCAGTGGATTTATTAAATAGTAATTGCCTGGACTTGGCAGTTGGAAGGAATTATTCTCATCACTTTTGGATGTCCATAACATGGATGTGCACATATGGAGCAGTTAAGGCTTCCCTTTTAGCTGCTGGAAGAAAATGAGATTTCTTCATTGGAGTTACCCAATGTTGGAGTTACTCAATAATTTCTCCAATGGAGTTACCCAGTTTCTGATTACCATGTGTGAGATTGAGCTGACCTCTGGAAATGACAGCTCCTCTCCACTGCCTCTGAGGGAAGCACTGAGTAGTTCTGAAGTAGCCACCTACATGCACCTAAATCAGCACAGATGAATCCCACTCTTACTATCTATAGGGTAATGTTTAACCAAGATTTACTAGTTAATTATGAAGATATTTTCATGGTTCACCATAAATATTTGTAAGTCATAATGCAGTTGCCATTCCCTACCTACTGGCCCTGTTTCCCTGTTAGTGACTGGGCTGGCATTGGCTTCCTCCTCAGAGTACCTCAGCAATGGTATTGGTCATGGCACTGGGCAGGCTTCACTGGAACAGCACCAGTGATCCAAATCTTTTATCAGTTTCTCCTGGTGATCTAGGCAGTGTTCTAGCATCCATTCCCATGTTTTTCTACTGGTTTTCTGTGCCTGCTTTCTGTATTTTCAAACCTTGCCCAGACACCTTTATCTTCATAAACCACACAAACGCAAACACAATTAGGCAGCATAGCAAGTGTTGATGTACAAGTGCAGTTGACACAGTTGTGTTGTGGAAGGAAACAACACAGTGGAGCTGAATTGATTACAATTCAGTGTCGTGGCACAGTAACAAAAGCCCAGCTGGGTGTTTAGTTCTGAGAGGGCTTGCTGTTCAGAGGGGGCATGCACCTGGTTATTATATTCCTTCCTTTAAAAGAGAAATGTGTGTATGAAATGTGTGTAAAAAGAAACTTACCTACCAGCTAAGGGAACATCTTTCTGAAGATAATATAATTTGAGCCATTAGGTTGGATTTTTCAAGTAAAGAGTTTTGTCCCTGAATATTACCAGCTCAATCCATATAAACAAAATATGATTTTTTTGATAGATAAGATCTATTTATACATATATATGCATTAGAATATATTTTTTAGTTTGGATGTCTTATGAGGAAAGCAAGACCAGGATACTGGCTGTTGCCTCTTTCTAGTGTTTCTGTTACAGAAGAGAATTCAAACCAATATTACAGGAAATATTTTTTATATAATTTAAAGCACTCAATTTAGTAGATTAATGTATATGATGCTAACCAAATCCATTAGAAACTAAATTCTTCCAGAATTAACACTGTTGCATGGAAGCATCTCTCTGTACTGCCAGCAAGTTGATTGTTGCAACAGGGCCTGGGCAGGAAGATTTTCTCTCAAGATGCCTTTCTGTGCCTGACCTTTTAAATTTGGCAGAGTTCAGGGTACCACAGCATAAGCCATTTTGTGATGGGAAGATACTCATATATTCTTACCATTGCTGAGAATCTACTGAGCTTCCATGTTGTGTTGCTCAGTAATGGTAGAACCTCACTTTAATCAGTCATTTCAGAGACATGCTTTTAACCTTTTTCAATCCATCTATGTCCACGAACAGATAACTCACCTTAATTTGTAATTCAGTGACATTTATGTAGGTGTTTAAAATTCTAAGGCTAGTCTACTTCAAATTTGAACAACTGTTCTACTATCATATTGTTTCTGTTCCCTGACTAGATGTGCAATAAGTCCTCTGATTATGTTTCCTGCTGTGAATGTTTCCAAAAGCAAATCTGAACTTTGCCTCATAGCTGTGATTACACAGGTGTGTCAAGTTTGCTTTTTGCATGTGTGCTCACAAAAAGCAATGGAATACTGAAGACTTTATGTATTTTTTTAAGTTACAGGAACACATTTTTGGCTACTAGGTTCAAGGGATCAACAATTGTTTTAAATGTGGCAAGACTTGAGGCTGATGTGCAGTAGTATTATATCAGCACAGTATTATTTACTCTTACAGGTCAAGTAAATATACAATGGTCTAAACAAAG
This sequence comes from Cettia cetti, assembly GCA_013401135.1. Classification (NCBI taxonomy): domain Eukaryota; kingdom Metazoa; phylum Chordata; class Aves; order Passeriformes; family Sylviidae; genus Cettia; species Cettia cetti. The sequence continues at coordinate 6,324 of VZUI01039536.1, forward strand.
TATCAGGTAGCATCAGGAAGAAGTAGGAACCAATGACTTTTAACACTGCAGACTACAATTCTCCCTTTTTCCAGAGAGGCCTGATTGTACCCCGCAGTCCTGAACAGTGCAAATCCTATGTAACGGAAGTTAAAACATGGATAAAGTAGTAACAGTAATAACCTCAACATAGACAAAGAACTGAATTATTGGATCTCTTACAGTCCCATTCTCTGCCAGTGTACATGGGTTATAAACTAAAATTAAATGTTTACAGAGGATATTACCCTGCTCTGTGACAAGAAAAACCTCTCTCTTTGCTGTATCCATGGCATAGCAGATCTACCCTTTTCCTACTTCTGCAGTCAAGAAGACCAAGTACAGCCACTGATGTTGTGGCCTCTTGGGATCACACCTGAAAACTGCTCTAATTCATGCTGCCATTTAGGCAGCCTCAACCTGGCTCTACAATAAAGGCTGAATCACGAAAATTCCTTTATCTTTCAGACACTAGGAGTGTTGGAGTTTCTCTGTACTTTTGATTACTTTATGTTGCTTTTCTAGAGTCTTCTGGTACTGGAAAGCAATGAGCCCCAAGTAGAAAATACTGTAATATTCTAATTCAGAAATCTTTTAGGCAGAATTAATCTGGAAGAAATGGGTGATGCCCATTATAGTAAAAGTGTGCTCTGAAGGGGAGATTGGCACACAGGCATATGGAACTCTGGGGGTACCTTTAAATATTGTAGACTTAATTACCAAATGATAGGAGAACTTCTCAGTGAGCAGCACAATTACAGTCTCTAGGTATTTTCATTCAGTATCTCATTTGTGGTGTTGGATACCTCCAATGACAGGAGTCAGTAACTCATCAAAGCTTATCTATACAACTGTAGCTTTGGATTTTGGATACATTATGTTTTCATGATTAACCTGTCAAGAATCATTCATAGATCTCATTGAAAGATTACATAAACAAGTCAATTCAAGAAAACAGTAAAGTGTTTGTTTCAAAGGAGGACAGACAGAATGCTGTCAATCTATTCAGCACTGTTCTTACTCAGCTGTGAGATATGGAGTGCAAATGGAATTTCTGTCTTTATCTATGTTGCAAAGATTTATAGTTGATGCAGGTACATTAACAGTACATCAATCTCATTATTTGGTGTCTGCATCTTATCAGAATCATCGATTATAGATTCCATAATTTCTAAGATGTAATTTAAAAGGATTTTTTTTCAGAGTTATTTAGTTACAAAATACATAGAAAATACTATTTTTCACTACAGTTTCTTCAGCTTCTATTGCAATTGGTCAGAGGCAAGTGGTGACCAACAGAATACAAGCAATAGAAGGTCAAGATAAAAAGATTTTAGAAAACAATATGGGTGTGCAAGAGGTCAAGGACTTGGCTCTTCCTTTTAACTTTCACAAAAACCTTTAGAAATTTCACCCTTACCAATAAGCTCCCTCCTGCAATCAACACAAAAAATGGCAAGGGACAGTTAAAATTATTTTTGTGCAGAGCACTAGTTAACAGTAGACATGAGAATCTGAAATACAAACCAAAATTGTACATCATTCTTATGAACTGAAAAAAAAAGAGTTCTCAGAACTGCTGAGGAGACACAACCAGTATCATGATGACAATGTACTGACTTGTGCAGTGCCACTCCTAACAGTGTCTCTAACAGAGCAAAACTACTTCGTGTTTAGTGGAGGTTTCCCTATTGCACAGAGCCTTCAGCCAGAAAAGAGGTGACACAAACTGGGGTTTATTCCTCCTGAGCTACTTGGCACAAGGTATTCTTTGGGAAGAAGAGACTGCCAGGAGGTGTGTGTCAGTGGCATTGCATCCTAATGGGATTGCTGCCAGCTGGAAGAGATTGAAACCAAATTGGAATTGCTGTAAGGTGGGTTTTGACTGAAAGCTAAGCCAGCTGTGAGATCTGTAGCTATTTCCTGCCTTTGTGCCTTTGGCAGAGGTGGGGAGACACCTTATCATGCATTTTCCTGGAGTTGAGAAGTAAGAAATTTTATTTACCTTGTTTTCTGGAATGCCAATAGTTTTGTGGGTAGATCATGAGTTGTTCTCTTACAACTAAGATGCATCCTGAGGGGGAATTTTTCAGTCTTGCTACAACAAAGATGCAAAGTTGTTTGAAAGTCAGAGATGCCTTTAAAAGGCAGTAGCCCTTTTCATAGTTAAAATACTGTTTCCAAAACCTCAATTTAAAAGTCTTGAGGTATGCTATGAATGAACCAAAACATAACAAAAGTTGTGCTTTCAGGCACAATTATCCTGGTAGTTACCAATCTAGGAACAGTGCGATATCCAACCAGTGGTACCTGAGATTATGAAAATGCAGACCCCACACCTCACCCCAAGTAATCTGAGTGCCCTCAGAGATGTCCTTGTAGTATTTTAATGAAGTTTTCAAGATGAATTAATGTTCTGCTGTGAATGGGGTATATTTCCCTCTCACCCTCTCCCCTTGGTAAATCTGCTTTGTGAGTTTAATGTGGATTTGGAATCCCTACAGCTGCAATAGCTTTTGCACTGCTTTGACCCAGCATGGCTTGCTGAGAAATTTGTGTGCAGCCCCTCTGCTGAAGGCTGCATGTGCTGTGGGTAACCTCCACCATATGTATTATTTCATGTCCCAGATCTGTGCCTGCTTCACAGAGCTGTTTTTACAACGGTATCAACAGTAGATTTTTAGTGAGCAAAAAGAAATAAAATGGTGAGTCATCAGCTTTCTTCCTGCATATCTCATCTGTGTGAAATGCAGAATGCTAACAAGAATAGTTAGGAATCAGCGATAAAATTCCAGCTTTATGTGCCATCTTAATAGTAGACTACAGTGTTACCAGAAGCATTTTTTTTCCTGGTAATATGAGAAATGAATAACTAGGGATCCACTGTGAATAATGAATAAACTAAAGGCTCGATTAGCACCTTTCAGCTTTCAGATAATTTTAGAGCTGCAGCTACTTGAGTCAAGAAGAGATGTCACTGAGAGTAAGGAACAGAAAAGCAACTACCTGACATGCTGCTGTTAAAGCTGTGCTGTGAGGGTGGTGCTGTACATTTGTCTGGTCAGTGAGGCTCCCCCTTAAGATGATAGCACAGCCTCATGCAGACAATACCTGCAAAATTTGTGGGGTTTACTATTAACAGTAGCAGTAGATCATGTGTGTAGTCTCATAAATCAACCCATCAGTTCTCAAAATATGATTCAAGAACCTGCTTCAAACAAAAGGAATGAAACTACCAGGGTCCCAAAATGGTGAGCTGACCTCTATATACCTTAAAGAGGAGGAGACCCTAATTCCAGTTAGGGTCTGATACAAAAGGGAAACTTTTCTGACCTCAGCAAAGGAGAACTTGCACAATAGGAGAGAGATGGATTATTTAGAGACAGAATTGAAGGACTAAAGGATAAGTAAAAATGTAGACATATTGGCTGCATGACTAGGAAGTTTGCAGGACTATAGAGAATAAAAAAAAGATTGGGGGGAAATATCTGAATGATGAGTATGCTTTTACATGCAACACATCTTGAAGAGAAGCAGCGATTCCCCCCTCCTCCTCTCTCTCCACACACACACACATGCACAGAAAAGTACAGGTAGTGTTAATAGAACACCAAACAATCATCAGTATGTGCAACAAAATTTGAAGCTACACCTGCTAATATTACTAGTAGTAGTACAATTACCGATGAAAAAGAAAACATCCAGAAAAATGACTGGATTTTAGTTTATTCCTAATAACAAAAATAAATCCATCTATCATTCATATGTTTCAGGTTTGGGGAAAAATAACAATTTACAATCTCGCTTGAGGCTGAAACTGAAAAATAACAACTTTGCCCAGCTAAATCTAAATCATGGTACTCCTATTTTAAAGTAAATACCCAGATTAAAAATCTATGCAAGCTCCCTCAAAAGATGGACTTTACATTTAGCAGCTTATTTTGTTACCTATCACTTTTAGAAGTTACTAATATTAATCAATATACAATACCTAATGTTTTATATTTGTTTTATAGACAATAATCCATTTTTGGTGATATGAAGGCCACCCACAATTTTGACAGAATTGGTATAGCCCTATGAATAAGTGAAGCCATCCAACCATGTCTTGTCATAGCATGACTCAAAATTGATGTGGTCAAATCTGCCCTCTGCTTTTCTAAGATTGATGAAACCTAGGAACAAACATAATGAATACCAGCAGAAGCCAGGCTGGGAGCATGTGCACAGAGCAAGAAATTAATGTTGAAACACAAGATGTTGATCATGCTTCAGCATTTCCTAGAAATGCAGTCACACTGAGATCGTATAAAAGCAGGGAGCTGAAAGTTAAACTATTTTTGTATCTATTCTTACAGAAGTTCTCAGCATATTTCCATATATGAAGAGTATGAATCATCCACTAAATACTAAGTTTTCACAAGTAAAACAATCTATATTGCTGGCACTTTGGTATCCCGCTTGCAGCGTTGTTAAATACATTGTGTTTATTTTCATCCTGTTCAAAACCAAATACAGGCTCATTTCAAAACCTACAGAAGTAAACAAAACCACTACTTTGTATGATAAATGGATCACAACCACAACACCTTACAGGGTTTGGAATGTTTTTACTCTTTTCTTAATAAATACTTTCACTGTTTCTGATGAGGAAGAACCATGAGCATCCTTACCCCAAAGTATCACTTACCATAGGATGCCATTTCACAATTACTTAAGTTTCTCTAGCTCATTTTACATTCTCATTTAGTGCCACATAGAAATATTTTTCATCTCAGTAGAAAAAGCAAGGCTGAATAAGAGGAAAAACCTAACACTATCTAAGGAACTTAAACTCTTCAGAGCACAAGTGGTGAAAAACACACTAGGACTATTGCTAGAGGTGTCTGCATTGCTGCTTTAGCTTCACTTTTTGGATAAACCAGGCCTTCAGCCTCTTCAAATCTGTGACCTGCATCTCCATCCATGACCAACTTGCTTTGTGAAAGACTTTTAAAAAAGTCTGATGAAAGGAATTTAACCTGCCAGTGTCCTCTAATATTCATTGTACGTTCAACATAAGCTTCTTATAATCAATCATGAGTTAGGAGCCAGCAGGGAGTGACTGAGATCCCTCTGCCGTGTGGTGGTGGGTGTGTAACTGCAGCAACTGCAGCTGGGGTGTGAGGAGGGTGTGATCACCCCTCCAGAGGGAGGGAATTGAAAGGAGATGCTGAAGAGAAATCCTAGTAGCTGCTAAACCTCAGAAGGATGTTAGGTTCTTTCTGGCAGCAGCAATTAGTGGGTGGTGGGGTTTTGTGTTGGTGTTTTGTTTTGGTTTTGTTCAGGGGGGAGGTGTCAGTGAAGAAAAAACAGGAGCTAAAGAAGTTGATGCATCAGATACCAAGGTCTTTTGGCTTTACTGTGAGTGAAAAAGAACTTAGTTTCTATAGTTCTCTTCAGAACTTTATCTAGATGGCAAAATTATGGCTTGGCTTGGCTTTTGAAACAAGGAGCTTATTAGCCTTTGTACAATGTCATACATTAAATGTTTCTGGTTGAAGAGTTATTTTCTGTGAAGTAAAGTATGTCTGTGTTTTGGATTTGGCACAAAGCAATTTCATAGCAAAACCAGAACATGGGTAACTTCCTTCATATTCATCATATTAAAAAAGGTCCTTTGAATTAGAGAGTAACTCCAACAACAGCTCAGCTGTCTGAGATGTACCTGCTGAGGCTCTTGCAGGCAGCAGGAGTGTGTGACTGTCAAAGCTTCTGAATTTCAAAAGAGAAGCAGAATGAGACCAGGCGTAGGCTGCAGCTGTAATCTGTGCTTGGTAGCATCCAAGTCCTCTCCCATGAGTCACACTTCTGAGAACATCATGGATTCTCTTTAGCCTCTTGGGATTTATTTTTTTTTGGCCCTGGACGGCAGTCTAATACTTCTTCCACTTCTCATCTCCCTTCTGCAGATAAAATAATGTTTAATTTGAGTTGTTACAATGAAACCTAGCAAATCCACAGTTCTGATGTAGATACCTTCTGACATAGCTCATATGGTTAATCTTATGTGTGGCCTAGGGCTGGAAAATACTCTGTACCCTACCTACCAAATTAATCCCTGATGATGGCCCTGCCTTTTATGCTGATGTTGACAATCTCTTCCTTTCTTTCTCTTATTATATTAGGAACAGAATTTTAATCCATGTTTCTGTCTTCTTGTGAGGTTAATAATCTGACAAAAGTGCTGAAGTTTTTTTGTCCTTCCCTAAATCATACCATCATGAGAACTATTTGCTTTATTCTTTCACTGTGCTGCTTTCCTCTCTTCCATTTTGACCAGCTCTTTGATGTTTTTTCTGCACCATGTTGCTCTTTCCTCTCATGCTTTCATTGAGCTGTTGCCTCTGAACTCCCTTATGATTCACGTGAAATCTTCTATAATCCTTTTTTGACTTTTTCTTATGTTGGTAACTTACTGCTCCTGCATACTCATTCAACCTATGTCTGTTTTTCTGTTTTTTTCATTCACCAAGGTTCTTTTGATTTGTTCTCTGTGAAACATTACTCATTCTCCGTTGCTTAGTTCCCAGCTTTAACTATCACATTGCCAGCCTTCCCATGCTTTCACCCAGCCTTTCCATTAATTCAATGTTTATTACTTCTACAGAAAAGGTTCCTATATTTTGCTCTTCTCCTTCCAAAACTTTTTGCTCTGCCTCTCCCTGCAAGGTCTATTCTTGCCAACTTTCCAGTCCTGATCCACTCCCAACAATGTCCTTTCTCTAGCAAAATCACTCTGATGGAAGTCTGATGACCTAGGCAATTTCTTCCACTGTGAACACCCTGGATTTATTCCCTCCTTTTTTTTTTTTTTTTTTTTCCTCCTAGTGTAATTAAATTCCATATGTGTAGACCCATCTTCACAGATTCTGAGCCAATCCTTTCCCTCTGTTTTTTTTTCTGTGTGCAGATTTCTGCTGATCTTATGCCAGTATGATATAGTAAGATGTGCCCATCTGCTCTTCTCGCCTCATCTTTTCTTCCTCTATTGCTATCTGTTCTTTTTTTTCATGGATACAGGATTTCTTGCTTCCTGTGTTTATATATCATTCAATTTACCCTAAAAATTTTACCTAGCTTCTGTGGCTTTATTCTCTCATTCCTTGCCTTAATCTTTGCCTTACCTCCAGTTCTTTCCCTTAAAACCAGCAGAACAATGCTGTTATACTTCTGTCTGCAAGATGCTTTCTTATGCATCATCACAGATAAAACTCATCTGTTGTTTCCAGGATTCCCATTTACTGGAGTATCATCTTCTCCTTGCCTCTTGCTTGGCCTTGAGCTTCAATCCTTGAATCTTCACTGGCTACTTTTCTCTATTGCATTAAACAGACCTCCTGTCTTCAGGACCCTGTTATCTGTACCCAGACTCTCATGTTCTCACTACAGACATTCTCATAGCTCATGCCTGTCACTGCAACAGCTAAAAGCAAGCATAGTTTTGCTTTATTATGTCACCTTTTATGCACAGGAAGAGAAACTTCCTTTTACAAGGCTATACTATTCTCCTATCACAAATCCCTCTTAAAATTTATTTTGCTCTAACTATCAAAATGCCCTTATTTTTCATAAGGTATCATGTGCAATAAGATTGAATGAGAGATAGGAAATTTACCATTACATTCATGAACAAATCTAATGTTCACTAGTGCTTTTTTTTATGTAATAAAATAATCTCCTTAGCCCTGCAAGATTCATGAAACTGCAACCTTGTGCTAGTGAGTCTTAGCTCTTGAATTGGTCACATAAGGGTTATGGTCCCACTAATGACAAAAGCCAAACAGCAACAGTAATGAAGACATAACCTCCACTGCTGTCATCACCCGAGGTGCTTACAAAACACTGAGTGGCTACTGTATTTTGTTTGCTGCTTTATTACACACTTTTAAACAAATCTGATGTTTGTACGTCCCTGAAGCAGATGCTGTGCGTGTTGTTTCTTCTCACCCTTGTCTAGCAGCCAGGATTTCCTGCACACCCACTGTTAGACCCACTGTAATATTCTTGTTCTTGTAATGCTTTTTTATGCCAGTCTAAAGGTCACCTCTAAAGTGGCCGCTGTGGCAGACTCTGGGCTTAGTGAAACCGCTGTGAAGCACAGCAACTCCCTGCGCACTCACTGACACTGCTCTGGATTTTTGGCCATGCAGCTCAGAACAGAACTGTTGCACATCTGGCTCTATTCAAGAGTCAGTCAGTCTTATGTCTGCTTGTGTTGCTGCATCTTCTCGCTGTGTCACAGTAGTTAGTGACTGCTGCTGAAACAGGTCACAATTTAAATAACTACCAAGTATTTTAGGTATTAATGCTTCACAGATTTATGTTTACAACTTCCTCTAGTAAGTAGGGTGTGCACAGTTAAAAGAAAAATAACCAACAGGTTCTTGTTGAATGCTTGATTTATAAGAAATACTATGTTTCACTATAAGTTCTTTGGTTTCCCTAAATCTTGGATGAAGCCTGTATGCTAAATTTTGTCTGGGTGATATACTTAGATAATAGATATCCTTAACCAGCACCATTTGTATTGTGGTACTGCTAAAGTTTATTGGATATTTTCCAAACAATAGACAAAGATGTTTAAGCTAATATGTAATATCTCACTGCAGCAAATCTGTTCTATCCCATGTCAGGCACACTCAATTATATATTGATACGTCTATGCCTACACAGTCATTTTCTTTGGGTTCTCCATTATTTCCTTGTAGAATTTCCTTTTGCCTTATATCCCAGAATGGTATCCCTAGGTGGCAATTCTATTAGTTGAGCTCAGATTTTATGCCACAAATCTGAGTATTTCTATAAAATCACAGAGGGGATCAGCACATGAGAACCTAATGGACCTAGCAATTGTTCTTCCTGCAAGGATGCTGTAAGCAGCTGGGGCTGGTAACAGTCAGGGCTGGTGACACTAAGGAGCTCATGGTATGGCACCAATTCTGATCAGTGCCCTTCTCATCCCCTCTCTTGGACTGAGTTCTGAATTAAATTTTTTAATCATTATCCTTTTACCTTCTTTGACAACCTTTATGGTAAGAATCCCATCCTTACACAGCAACTTCTATTATTTGATGTTCTGTACTGTGGCTGAGGTCCTGTGTCATGAATTTGCATTTCTTGATTGACTTTGCTATTCCTCTCATTTTGGTATCTTTGCCACAGACATTAATAATTTCTTGGCTCTGTCTTGGGGAGTTGGTATAGAGATTAGGCCCTATTTGTCATGTAGAGATCAAGATGGATCAAATGAAAAAAGATTATTTATTCAATATTTGAATATTTAGAGCACAGCTATCACTGAGGCTGATTATACTTGAAAACTCAGTGCATATCTTTGTCACAAACGGTATCTCAAATTGGGCATCTAAGAAATGAACAAGCAGAAATCATCTTCAAAAAGATTAAGAGACTTAATTGACATCACAAGGAACCCTCATGCTTCTTTCTTCACTCATCTGTCTAACAGAATATACATTTTAACTGCTGCAATAAATAAACCTCAAATACAACAACTTTCTCTGCTGTTTTCTTGATCAACAACTACATCTGGCCCATTCTTTGTTTTGGGTGGGATTATAGTGCCTTAATGTGTAATTGAAAGTTTTGTCATAGCTTGAACATACTTCCTTGTTTTCCTTGGTTTCAATGATTTTATAAAGAGAATGTCAGTAATATCTGTGGCCACAGTTTTTAAATAACTTTCTTCTGCAATAAATGGACTTCAATCATCATTGAACAGTAAATTCATTTCTGTGAAGTTATTTCAACCTAGTATTTCTACAGCATGCATGTCTCTTTTCTGGATGCTTCCCAGATTCAAAAATCTGGACCAACTTTCCCATTTCTTTCCCATTCTCAGTTCCTTTCTTTTTCTCTCTCCCCCTCAAAAAAAGCCTGCTTAGTAGAACACTTGATTTCTTCCTCAGTAAATGCCTTGGGTATGTCCTGATATATCACGTTCCCTTGTGTCGTCTTCACTTTCATTAATAGTATAAGAAGTGATTGAAAGTTAAAACGTGCAGAAAAAGGTTTTGTTAAAGTACAGGAATTCTCAGTGGATGTGTATAATTATTAGAAACTGATTACAGTAGCTTGGCTTACACTTGTAAGTCTTACACGAGTTCCGTGCCACTTCTTGCTAGGTTTGCTTGAACTTGCTTTTACATGGGTGTAAAAGCTTTTTTCAGTGTGTGAGTGGGCTGGTGCTCATGAAGCTAAATTATCAGACCACTTGCATTTGAGGGATAATACAGCTTCGTGCTTACAACTCCAGCTGAAATTCCTGCTGCCAGCAGCATGCTGCATGCACAGTCTCTGTGCTGTGACAGTCACAGCCACTGGTTTTGTTCTCAGCTTAGGAGCTTTTCTCCAGGATGGTGGGGGAAACATCTTTCCAGGCAGATTCTGCAACTCTGCATTCCACAGTGATGTGTCAGTAGCTAATGAATCCAGAGACAATACTTGGATTTTTTCTTTATGGAAATGTTTACAATTGAATCGTGGTGGTGTGTCATTCTCCTTCCCTATGCCTCTTCTCCCTCTGCTGCCATAACTTGGGAACGTGCTGGGAAAAGGGATCAGTGTTTATATTACACATACATGGATCAGTTTGCACAAGCCAGGAGTGATGGATAGGGGCAAAGAGCGAGCCTAGATGTGAAACCAACAATAATGACTGGTTTTATTGGCTACAAGTGGGTGGTCAGAACAGCTGCTCAGCTTAATGGACTTCAACACTCTAACACAGTAATTAGTGCAGAATTTTTGCAGAACAGGTGTCCTTCCCACTCCAGGAATTGGTAGCATTCCTCTTTTGATAATGGAAATAGATCACCATTAGGTCAGGATTTGGGGTACGTTAATCTTATCTTGTGGGAAAAGCTAGCCATTCTAGTCATGACAAAATAGCCCACATATATCATCAGACTTAAACCCCCCATGTTTTCTTAACATTTTGAGCCTTCAGTTGTCAGGAGAAGGTAAATACGTTAGTTGAGACACACAGATACAGTATAATCTGGGCTTTTGAATAGTAAGATTTTTTTAAAACAAACTTTAGACAAGTGTGCAAGTGAAGGAAGCAATAGGGCTTTCCACTAGAGTAACTGAAAATACACTTACCTAATTAGAAACTTACAGCCATAAAACACATATTTAATATGAAATCTGATCTTAAAACCCCCAAAAATTCTAGACTCCCTTATTTTCTGAGTGTATTCCAAGAAAAAGTAAACCTGGTAAGAGGAAGTTCATCTGTATGTAGTTAGGGCAGTAAACTGCAGTAATGTAATAGTTTGTGAAGTTTCCTGAATTTTAAAAAGTATTGATTGTGAACATGAGAGTTTTTCACTGTATATAGGAAAACTTAGTCAAGTAAGCCAAAGTTTCTTACTGTAGTGCCTATTTGAAAATAGCATTTACTACTCTGCTTTACAAAGCAATACTATAATCACCTTGTGTTGCTACTTGAAATAGTGATATCCAAATATGTATGCAATAGGAATGACTAGAAGCCAAAAAAGAAAAAAAAAAAAAGAAATTCAAGAGTGTAAAACTAATGCGTATTTACATACTCCTGATCTATCCTACTATAAGGAGATCCAACTTTACATTTTTTTGGTGTTAGTGTTAAATATATTAATGAATGGCAAACAAAAAAAGGTGATATGTAAAATATCATGGAATATGAATGATGCATCTGAATGTGTTGTGGAAATATGAAATAGGAAATACTCTACAGAATGCATGAGCTGAAGGAAAACAAAAAATTACTCCTGAGAGAGTCTTTCTACCCTACCATTTGTCCTAAGTGTTTGAGGCAAATAACATGAAGTTTAAAAAAGAACTGCTTGTCTTGTATAGTCATAAAATCTCCAGGTTGATCCTAAGCACTGCTGCCTTTTTGGCAGGGATACGTGCCCTCTTGCTGCTCATTGCTAGCAAGCCTCTTTTTTTCAGGATGGAGCTACAATAAAGAGAGGGAGTCTCCTACATGTATCTTGCAAAATTCTTCATCTGTAATCACCACGATACATAGAAAATGTCATAAAGAATTCAGCAAGTGTTTTTTTTCAATGACATGTAAATGAGGCCTGTGATGATGAGGATTTAAAGGAGAACCAGTTAGAAATGTCCTGAACGTGTCAGAGTAAGTGTGATTAATGGAAGCAATCCTGATTTTTATATAAGTAAAATAAGAATCTAGGCTGATATCTAATATAGAAATTTCATTCTCTCAGCATGGCTAGAAAGTTATTCATTAAGAACCAGCTTCCTCCACTCTAAATTTTCACTTTCTGTGATTATTGGAAAAAAGTGTAACTCCTCACTTGGGAGGGTTTCCCTTTCCATATCTTCAGAGTAAGTAAAATTGTGCTAATTACCATTCCATTAATGTGTACACTATCCTTTCATTTTTTCACTGATTTCTCTGTTCTTCACGTGCTTATGTCCTGTCATACAAAGAGAAGTAAGATAAACATAGCTGATATTAAGACTCTCTTGTAGAATTTCAGACCAGGTAAGAGCAACACATGGTGCATTTGGGGCAAAGGATTTGGATGTCTTTTCATTTAAGATACCCAAAATGATTAAATTGCAAGCCTGTTCAAGCACTGTGGTCCCTACAGGCAAATACAAGAGGCAAGCACTTTAAACTGCTATGAAGAGGTGACTCTCTGTACTGACTGGATAGATTAGAACAACTCAGAGTAAGACTGTCATGGTTAGTTAGAAAGTTAAGTACATGAGGCTGCAAGTAGTTGTAGTTATATTTCTTTTCTCACAAAAGCTTGAGGTTCAACATCTGGCTTGGAACATTCTATCTCTCTCCTGGTAGTGTGGAATCATTCCCTTTAATAGGTATTTTAATTTATTGTCACATCTACATTTAAATATTGGGAAGTTCAAGCAGGAAAATTTCTAAAGGCTTGTAAGGCAAGTTTGAAAATGGTATTGGGAGACTTAGTTTTATCAAAAGGTACTAGAAAGTTTTCTTTAGTAGACTCTGCAAGTGTCTGTAAGGATCTCAGTGCCGTGTACTTTGGTTTGCAAATACACTCACTGAGGAGCCTCTAGGCACAAGAAGCCCTGCAGCAGGAGAGGTGCCAAGGTGTGCTGGGGCAGCACTCGGGGAGGAAGCCATGACATCTGTCATTCTGCTGCCCACTGTGCCCAGAGCTTGGTGGGAGCAGCAAGCCCTTCCTAGAAGAGAGGCAAATGATCACCAATCAGCTGTTAGTAATGTGTTTGCCCTCTGCCAGAGTAACTGCTTCCTGCTGCTGCCTTCTGCAGAGTTCCAACTAGCAGGCTTAAACTCTAATCTGGGAGAGAATAATTGCTCTAACAGTCACTGAAAAGCTGTCTGCCCTCACTTTGGGTGGCGTTTCCTATGCTTCTCGTATGAAAAATGCACCTTGTAGACACTGTTCCCTTTTTCTGTAGCTCAGAATTTCCTGTATTGAAATAGAGAGAGGAGGCTCAATAACACTTAGCTTAGCTATGGCAAGAAGCTTACAAAGTTTGCATCTCTTTACTGGTTAAGCAAGATGCAGGTACTGTGTTTAACAATACTGTTCTCCAAGGGGAAAAAAGAAAAAAGCTGTTACAAAGATCAGTAACTCTTCCTTTCTCAAATTCATGAAGCAAAGTTAATCAGCATATTTTGCTTCTTAATTTAGTTATTTAAATGTTCAGTGGAGATAGATAAGATGAAAGAAAACTCAGGAGGACATCTGTCTGAGTACAAGATATTGATATAAATAGAGAGGCTGAGAAATAGTTGTGAGTCTTTCATTTTCTACTTCAGACAAACCAGTCGGAACAGAACTTTGCAGGAAAAGCACTGCCATAAGCTCTTGCTGAGGGAGAAATTGGGGCACAGCTCAGCACTGTTTGTTTTCATGTAGGTTTAGATAATAAAACACAGAAGGCAGAAAGGGAGATTTAATTTACTATTGTTCAGAAACCACATTTTCTTAGTCTGCGAGCTTCAGCTGTCCCTATGCTTTTACTATAATTTTAGATATTTGCTTTTCTTTACATGTTTTTCCATCTGTATTTTGCATTTGGCATAATAAAAGGTTTAGAAGGCTAGAAGAGAAGGAAAAAGTGAGTGGCTTGCTGCAAGGAAGCGGAGTCTCTCATTCATTTCTTTTCCCATTGTTTGCCAGGTGGAAAGCACAGATTTACAGAGCTGAGCTGGATCAGCTGAAGAAGTGGGGGAAGAGAAACAAAACAAGTACAGTACCAGTGAAAAGAGCTTCAGCTTTATCTTGCAGCATCACCACAGCAACCAGAGAACACGATCAGAAGAAAAGGCTAGAGCAGAGAAGGCAAAAGTGCGGCTTCTTACCTTTGGACAGAAGGCAGCAAAATCATTATGCAGAACAGAAATGGATATTTGATGCTTCTAGACAAACTGTGGCAAAGGGAAGTGTCCAGTCATTAACAGGAATGTGCCACAGTTTATGCACTGCAAAGGGGAGTGCCATGAGATCTACTGAAGAGACTATTTCTGTGGCTGCATACCTACATGTGTTTGCACCCCTGCTGGGACTCAATTAGGTGGCTGTAGGCACCGGGGATCATCAGGTATTGGATAGTGACCTTCTTTCCATTTGGGGCATACCTAGCACGAGAACAGAAAGCCTCCACAGATCTTTGTGGGAGACGCCACCAGAGTGAGCCAATCTGCACCCCTTCCCTTCTGTATCTGCCTGCTGTACCATGGGATGTCGGCAAAGCTCTGAGGAGAAAGAGGCAGCGCGGCGGTCCCGAAGGATTGACCGCCACCTGCGCTCTGAAAGTCAGCGACAACGAAGAGAGATAAAACTCCTCCTCCTGGGCACCAGCAATTCTGGCAAGAGTACTATTGTAAAGCAAATGAAAATCATTCACAGTGGTGGCTTTAATTTGGAGGCCTGTAAGGAATACAAACCTCTGATTATCTATAATGCAATTGACTCTCTCACACGTATCATCCGGGCTCTGGCCACCCTTAAGATAGAATTTCACAACCCTGACAGAGCATACGATGCAGTGCAGCTTTTTGCCCTGACAGGCCCAGCTGAGAGCAAAGGGGAGATTACCCCGGAGCTGCTGGGGGTGATGAAGAGGCTGTGGGCAGACCCCGGCGTGCAGGAGTGTTTTTGCCGCTCCAACGAGTACCACCTGGAGGATAATGCTGCGTACTACCTGAACGACCTGGAACGGATCGCAGCTCTGGACTACATCCCCACGGTGGAAGATATTCTACGGTCTCGGGACATGACCACAGGGATTGTAGAAAATAAGTTCACCTTCAAAGAGCTGACTTTCAAAATGGTGGATGTGGGTGGACAGAGATCTGAACGCAAAAAGTGGATCCACTGTTTCGAGGGGGTTACAGCAATAATTTTCTGTGTGGAGCTGAGTGGGTATGACTTGAAGCTGTATGAAGATAACCAAACAGTAAGTGCACCTTCTGCTCCTTGTTCTCTTTCCTTCTTTTCCTTTCTCCTTAACCAGTATTTGATCTTTATCTTCCTCCCCTTTACTTCCTCCCCTCCTAAGGCAGTAATCCCCAGTCTTTAGGAAAACCCAGATGCTATGGTTCCTTTATTTGGATAGTTTTCCACTGGACAGTTAGTTATTTAATGTTACTTTTGGGAAACGGAGGTGCTCTTCGCATGACAGCCAATTTATTATTTTTTGGTGCCTTTTAGCTAAATGTTTACATGGTTAACTGTTACTTCAAACACCACTGTAAAAGGTAGGCAGTAGTGACATCTTGGTGTACAGGGATGGTTCATTTGGACACCATGAAGGTCCTGGGAAATGTCAAAGGTAAAATAATAATAAGTAACAGTTACCTCCCCCTTTTTTTTTCCCCCAGGATTTTCAATAGGAACTTGGGATGAAATTAATTTTTAAAGTAGTTTAACATGTTTTTTAATTAGTATAACATTTTTATATTTTAAATTTTCTTTGACCATTTTTAGTTAAATGGCTGATTTCCTTGTCCAAAGAACAGCCATTCCCATTTAATTGTCTTTAATATTGTAAAATTAAGCTTCTAGTTTTCACTGCATGCAAATACAGCAGCTATGGGAAATACATGAATGCTTACAGATACACAAATATATATTTGCTGTGACTTTCAAATTGCCTGAATTAAGCTTCACAGTAGTTTTACTTGAAACAGCCTTGTAAAACATGCTGTTTAGGAGTAGGGAGTTTGTGGGTAGGAATGCACAATGGCCCCTCTTTGTTGGTATAGCTTACCACATATATAATATTTCCCTATTCTTATCTTCTGTAGTGATTTTGCAGTTTATAAACAGCACTTCTATTTTCTTCTCTGTACTACTCTGATGAGCCATTCCACTGTCCTGTGTGTGGACGTGCCCTTCATTATCTGGAGATTCTCTTCTTGGCATTAGTGCCTTCCTATTGTAACAGATTTCTGTATCTGTTTTTTTGTTTAGTAACCTCCTCTTGACATGACAGAACATTGCCACCAATTCTTTCTCCTCATTTTCAGACATACTAAGGAAAGTATTTTACATCTAGACCCTGATTAGGAGTTTCTTGCAATTCTTTTGACTTTTCCTGTCTTACTGTTCAGCTTTAAAAATCAAAAAGAACTACATGAAAGGGAAAAAAATCAACATACTCTGAAAAATCCTTATGAGCATTGGTCCATACAGGACCAACAATAGCACCTACATTGGTACATTACTGGAACTGCAACACTGAGACTGCCACTCACGAGAAAAGCCCTACAAATTATAAAGTTGCAGCGTGTAAAATGCTTCCTGGTGTAGTATCTGTGGTGAAGAGAACTGCTAAATAAAACTAGTCTACTGCCAAACATAACTTACTGCTTGAGAGAGCATGTAAGAATGTGGCTGATTTATAAACTGTGAAAGTTGAGCAAATGATCTGTATGAATATGAAAACTTCTGTGATCCTGTTGACAGAAGTGGAGAAATGCTATGCGTGAACTCTGTCTTTATTGAAGATGCGTTAAAGTAATGACTGACAGATAGGGTGAAAAATGAGGGGAAAACCAGTTCTGCACACTGTGGGTTCTGATTATAGCTGAGTGGTGAAGTCTGCTGAGGGTGAGATTGTTGTAGTGACACCAGTGAGCAGAAGGGAGAACAAAAATAATGCCTGATTATCGGCAGCCTGGACAACTTTTCCTTTGTGTGTAATTTTAAGTGACTATGTTAAATTTATCCTGTCTGAAAACAAATGACAGAAGGGGAAGGCTGATTTTTTCAGGGGTTTTTGTCTTTCTCCTGCTATGCTTCATTCTGGGTAACATCACTCCTAGGAACAAAATCACCTGAGTGGATAAACCAATATTTTTGCTTTTCTATTTAACATATGTGATATTTAGCCATTTACTAAAGAGAAAGATAAATGAAGAATTACAGTTCACTTTTTTCCTTCACCTTGTGTGCTCTGCCGCTCTATAACAATTTTTTTCCTGCTTATCTAGGGTTATCTGGAAATGTAATCTGTGTCTGGTTTCATTTCTACAATGTCTTGGGAGGTTTTCCCCCTATCTAATGTAATAACTAGAGCTTTATCATTCCATGCACCATAGCTAGTTAGCATGACTCAAGCACATAACAGCTGCCTCTTCTTTTGACAGTTGCACAATTGTAAAATACCTTTGGATTGCTGTTGATTTATTGTATGATTATTATTCCTGACCAGCACTCTGAGAAGGTTGCCTTAAGTTTTTATATCCTATGCTGATTTCTTATGTCAAATAAATTACTTGTCTTGTTTTTCATGGTCCTTAGCAGCTGATTGACCCATTCTATCTTTTATTACACATTAAGATGCCATCTCTGGCCTTTGATAATGTTACATTATCAAGTAATAATTTTTTTGCCTTCTTACATGTTGCATCCTGCACTTTGAAGGCACCACCCATTAAGATCGAAGTGTCTCAGCTTTATTTCAATTTCTCTTTAAATGAATATGTGCTAGAGAATGTTAAATAATCTGTACTCTCAGGAGTCAGTGCTGCTGCCTTAACCCATGAAAAGGATTCTTGCAGTTTCTTTGTGAGTGTCCCCATCTGTCCAGCTCTGTCCTGCTATACATTCTCACAGATGGTTTTCTTCCACAACCAGTAGCTGCAACAGGGTTTAAGACTCTGAGAAACACTTCAACAATGCAATAATAAAGTACATAATGAACTGAGTTACACACGAGTGTGTGCTGGGAATTCCTGAGGTCAGTAGTCACAAGAGTGCAGGAGATACCAAGTGAAGGTTGTGCAGGTCTAAAAATGACACTGGTTCAGTAATTTTATAAATATGGATGTTAGAGGAAAACTACTTGCAGGTAACAAGTAATTTTTATTCCCTTTTTTTAGCCACTGCAAACGAATATAAAAATTAGATTTTAGGCTTTTTGAGGCTTTTTTTTAGTATCTTGTTAAAAGGAAGATGCAGATGAAAAAGTCAAAACGCTACAGCAAACAGTTCAGGCTGAGTAGGCCTCATGCAACACTAATTGCTGGGGTCATAATGGAACTTTTCAATCATCTAATAATAACTGAGAAGCTTTCTGTCATATGTTAATTGCATGAATTTTGAACAGAAATCCTGTTTCTGCCAGGAATTTTTTTATCAAGTAAACAACATTGGTAACATTTTTTTTCTTCTTTTTTTTTTTTTTTTTTTTTTTTTTTTTTTTTTTTTTTTTTTTTTGCCCTGAGGCCAAATACTTAAGGGGCTTATTTGCCTTTCCTGACAGTTTTGAGTAATTCAGGGTATTAAAAATCCTTTCTGGCATGCAGCTCTTTTTCTGCAATGCTAATACTAACAGTCAGGACAGAGGGGAAAATGTGATCTGTGTACCCATAGCCCTTCTAGCACCTGTTATTATCAATGGTAAAGCATCATGTCAGGAAATGTTTTTCTGACAAATTAAGTCACTTGGGAATCCTAGAAAAAGATTGACCTAAACTGTTCCATTTTTTCATGAAGCTTTTCCATTTCAAGACTTTTCATAGTGAAGTTTGTGTGGGAGCAAAGCCTAGATGACTTCAGCACTCATGTGTGTAATCTTTCAGCACTGCAAATGAAATTCCAGCCTTTTTGCACTTAACAAAGTAATATATATAGTCCCTTACCAAAGTTTAACTTTATATAGTAATGCATCGCAATTCCAGCCTCAAGACTTGTTTCCAATCATGTACCTTCTAAAATATGTAAAGAGCAGTAAAATAATGAACATACATAACAGAAAATGATTGATCAACTGCCAATTTGCAGGTTTTTTACTAGATATTCTTTCAAGTCTGAACATTTATTTTTGTTTACATTGTTCACTAAAATTGTATGCTTATGTGAATATTCTCACATAGAACACATGGGACTGCAATTTTTCATATTTTGGATTTGTTGCCATACCCTGAACTTTCCATTCTACCTAATGTCAGATGTTAACAGTAACTTTATAGGCAAATAATTCTGTCTGTATGTTCACTAAATTATTTCCTCTAATTGGAAAAAAATAATAAATATGATAATGTGTCACACTATGGAATACAAAAAATAGACTAATTCTAATGAGTCTATGTATGATTGCAGGAAGATGCCAGTATCAGATTGTAAAAGCCTGGGAAGCTTTGCTGTGAGGCTTATCTATTTCATGTCAATAGACTAATCCCTAAGACAACGCTGTATTTAAACCTACAGATAAATACATATTTTTGTCACTGTAGAGCAGTAGACTTAATTAAAAGAAATCCACGAGGGCAAAACCAGAAAGACTTTTACCTGTTTTGGAAAACCACGGCATGGAAGTAATGGACTTACTGAGCAGTATTTGTCTGCTTTGACATCCAGGGCTGTCAGACTTACATCTGAATTAGATGACTGAACTTCCTGACGTATTTAGGTAACAGCAGGCAATGGCTCAAATCCCCCATGACAAATGCCTGAGAGATGACGCAGCTCTCTGTTTTTGGTCTCTGTGACTCCCTGTATTCAAAACTCCTAGACTAGGTAAGGTGTTTTGCTGTGATTTTTAAATGAACTCCAAGCATTACAGAACAAAGGTAAATAAAACATTGAGGCATCAGGAGTGGCAGAATGCTCCTAAATATCCTATGAACTTCAGGCTGAGAATAGTTCTTAGGTGGAACAACATGGGTACTGAGAGATGAATAAACAGAACTTAAGTTAAAATCTCAGTAACACTGCTGCTCTTCAAACTATAAAAGAAGGAAAAAACCCAAGCAAAACCCAGCTGAATTAATGCCAGGAATGCCTATCAGTGTAGGGGCAGTAAAGCTTGCTCTGTAACTGCATGGTTAAAGCAGCCACCAGGGTAGTACACAGGAACACAAGGCACCCGTCTAGCACTGGGAGAATCGTAATGAGCCAGAAAGCCACTGGCACTGGCAGGCAGAGGAGCTCATCACATACACTGGATGATACCAATTGGATAAAGAATCAGTTTCTGAAGGAAAGGAACTGAATGTCTCTGCTTCTCTCAACAGGGTTGGAAAGCCACTAACATATTCCCAAATATATTGTCATAGGAAAGATCCAAGTGAGATAGGAGAACTGGTTATAGCCAGCAAGGAGTTAGAAGAAGAATACACCAAAGCAATACAAGGTTTTTCAACAGCACATTGTCATCTTTATGTGCAAGTCTCTAGATGGCTCTACTGCAAATCATTTACTTAAAAGCAAGTTGTAAATTTGTCCTTGAAGAATCCCATCAACAGTAGGGAATGCCACGTAATTTTAGGGCTGCGAGGCACATGTGACAATCCTGGCCTGGCCTTATGGCAAATATGATTCTTGGACATGTAGAGCTTTAATCTTCAGAAGTTAATTAGATTCTGTGAAACTTAATGCAGATGAAGTAGAGTGGCATAGTTCAGACAATCAGTTTAACTTCTTTGTGATGAAAATTTGTAGCTTTTTATGCAAACTTTACAAGAAACAAGCAACTTTCAAAAGACATATGAGAAACATTGATGATACAGTTGTAGCTTGGAAATTCACTTGACTGCATTGTAAGGGGTCAAGATACCACTAAAGCCCAATGCCTGAAAAAGAATAATGTGGTTTGAGTTTAGAAACTTGGAATCCACCTAGTGGGTAGAGAAGTGTTGATATCATCTCTCATAATTCTGTATGTTGTCTACTTAACAATCACAGTGAATAGAAATGTGCCAACATGAAAATAAAAAAAAAAAAAATAAAAAGGAAAATTTCACCCTGGTCTAGAAAAACAGCTACTTTGGGTTATTTTTGAAAGTGTATAAGCTGTAACAACTCTCTGTGGTATGCCAACCCTGGAAAGAGTAGTGGAGTCCAATTAGCCTTAAAAACAAGCAGAAATGCTGGAACAAAGGAGGATCCTTGCTGTTAATACAGCTTCAGAGTGAGATTCAGTGGTGGTGGATTTTTCCGAACTTTCTTCCATTATTACAAGTCAGTAATTTAGATTGCAGGTCAAATCAACAACCTTGTCAGACCACCACTGGCCATGGACTCATCCTGAGCATTCTTGTTCTTGGAGGGCTACAGGATTCATCATGTTCTCTTTTATAAAATTTACTATTAAGTCTGTCTACTACCTTTACACTAATATCTTTACAGGGTATCATCCTAATACCCTTTTATTCCAACCAGTGCAACACTGGCAAAAAACCACTTGGTGGTTTTACTATCAGCATGTTCTGGCTGAGTCGAACAGCACAGGCAAAAGGAGCCATTCTAGGCCCTGACAGAAACTTTCAACTTAAGAAAATACAGGTATTTGTTATAGGGTGCTGCAGATGTGGTCAGTTTTATTTAAGTAATAAAGTTTTGCAAATACAAATATTTGATCACCAAACCATACCTAGAAATAGTCTCATGGGGCTGTTTGAAGCAGCACTTAATCTAGACTAGAGCCTTTTCAGACATAACTTTCTTTGTTCCTTTTTTTTTTTTTTCATTTAAAATATTCTGTGGATGCAAAACTCTTACCCAACTTGAAACTCATTTTGCTTGTTACCTTTGTAAGGATCATTAGTGACTACTCTCTGTCAATTCTGCAAAATCCCTGAATTAAGTTACTTACATGAATTTTTTTAAAACTATAGTTACTCTTCCTTCATTAACTAAGATGTTAAATAAGCCTGGGCATTAAACAGATCCTATACACTTGCAGAGATTTAGTAATTTGCCCTTGTTGCTGCAGTTTTACTGCTTTCAGGCCTTTTTTTTTTTTTTTTTAATTGTGTGCTGCCAAGGCTGGATACATATGCCTGTATCTTGGGAAAGATTTTTGAGCATCAAAATGCATTTTTTGAAAGCTATTAATACGCTCAGTTAAACTTTTAACTTGTCAACCAATGACAGTGTCCCCTGATTATACTTCAAAATTAGCAGACAATGAATAACTCCTCTACTCCAATTAATTCAGCTCTCTAACTCCTGTCACTTTTTTTTTTTTTGATATTTAAGCTTGATACTGTCCTTTCTTTCCATTATTAAGCTGAGTGAAACAACTCAATTTCAAAATGCACAGTCTACATATTCTCTGTGTACTTTTTCTCATTATTTACTGATTGGCCATATTTTACTTTGCAAATAGGAACCAACTGCCAGCCATTTCCCATCAGTAAAAATAAACTGTAGGTAATAGTTTAAGACATTTTAGCATAAAATGAGGAGCAAGAATCCTTCAGTTTCTCAGTTATGGAGAGAAAACTGTGCCTAACTGCTTTTGTAGAAGGCCACGATGGTGTGTCAGACGTGCTGCACCTCCTCCAGGACAGCAGGGCCCCTCAGTTTAGCACCCTGATGTTCCCTCCCTCTGCTGGTTCCCTGCCGGCACAGCGCTGGGGTGTCACAGCTGCTGACAGTGGCTTCAGCCAGCTCCTGCCAAAGCTCCCAGTGCTTCCAGCAGCCTTCCCACTGCAACTCTGACATGGCAATGAGCTTATTTCCATTAATATTTCCCCAGATCAGTTGGAATTCCACTGGTGTAAATGCTGATGCAGTATGATAATACTGATTAGGGATGTCATTGGACTTGTCAGAGTACACTAATTTTTATAAAGCCTCCATTAGGTGCTGTCTGATAGTGTGCATTCTCCTAGCAGTGCTACAGAGAGGGATGGTTCTAATGGGAGCTTGCTGAGTGCCTTTGCTGTTCTTCAGAGATCAAATCAAAGCAGGAATTAGAAATAAATTAGAAATAAATAAATAATCCCTCAACAACCCACACATGGGAAAAGGAAAAAAAAATCCAATAGAATTGGAAATGTGAGAGGTTAACAAAGGAGGTTAAAGATATGTTAAAAAAATAAAATGAATGTTGACAAGAGTAAATGCTTTGTGGCTGTGCCTAAAATGTCCTGGAGGCAGTGTGTGCTCCTGCAGAGCATGTGGCTGTCATTTCTGTCCAGCAATCCAGACTGAGACTTACAGCATTTAAAAAGGTTTCAAAAGGTTAATTAGTTTTGTAGAGCTAAAAAAAATTTGAAGTACCTGCTTAGTGTATAAATACCTGAAGGAGCAAAAGAAAGCTCAATATTTAAAGAAATACGTAATCTAACAGAGAAAGGCAAAGAACAAATGGCTGGAAGTTAGGTCAGATAAATACCAACTTGAAATAGTGGGGGGGTTAATTCTATTTTTTTAGGAAAGAGGCTGAATTAACTTTTCTCTGGCAGCTAAGGCTGATGCAGGTGGCAGCAAAGACATAAAGGCTATTGATGTGTTAGAAATCATGGAAAAGCCTGCGAATGGTCATGTGTAGGAAGCAGTGCTGGTTCCCCCCAAAAGGTGATGGGATCAGAAGCTCAACTGAAGTGCAACCAACCAGGGAGCTGGAAGGCACTGCACAGTAGGAAAACCATATAGCTGCCATCACAGAAATGTGGTGGGATGACTGGCACAACTGGAGTGCTGCAATGGGTGGCCAGAAACTCTGCAGAAGGAGTAGAGAGCTGGTAGGTGATGGGCTGCTTGCAGGCTGCCTTGGCACAGCAATCACAAAGGGAGAGTTTGCAATTCTCTGAAAGCAAGGAGGGAGCTCAGCAGAACTGACACCTTGGACCTGGCCTGTTTAGGAGACTGGCTGACAGAGACCCCTGAGGGGACAGTCCTGAAGGGCAAAGGAGGCCTCTGAAAGCTGGACATTCCTCAAGAAGGAAATTCTAAAGGCACAGGCAGGCTGTCCCCATGCACCAAAAGATGAGCCAGTGGGGAAGAACTTGCCTGGGAAACCTGTCTGCTCCTGGCTTAGATGGGTCTAGTGGTTTAATAGAGAGTCCTGTAAAATATACAACTAGAGGATGAAAATATTTATATTTATATCATCATACATGCAGGTTAATAGTTGAAATCTTTGTTTTACTGGAGAAGAAGTGCAGGGAAATTGTACAGAATTGCAGAAGATATTATTGTAGATGCTGATTTCATTTTATTGACAGCAGCTTTCAAATAACAAAATGAATGAAAATATTACTGCCACTGATTTTAATATGAGCAAAACCAGGCTCCAGATTTTAATTCTTTGTATTTTGCTTTCCTGATTAATAATTCTGTATTTCTGTGCTCTTTGCATTCATTATTTGCAGTGAGGAAATTGCTAGTTTTTATTAGTATGAATTTTCTTTATTAATACTGCACATTCTCAATTGTTTCCTTTATTGTTAAATAGATCCTGGATGATCTCTTGCTTTCTGACTCATGAAGCTGACTTTCCTATTTAGAAATCAGCTTTATATGCAATTTTTTGTATTGCTCAATGTGTAGGTGCAATATAAATAGGGAAGCTCTTGTACAACATCAGAGAGAAATGAGGCACTATACAGCTAAACAATATAGAAGAAAAAATCTGGCTTTCCCCAATTTGATTTTTCAATCATTCTCCCTCATCAATATAATCATTTTCATGACTGTAGTACACTGAATTCATCCCCAAGCCGTAATATCACAATGTCACTTTTTGAAGCTGACACAGATGGGTAACAGCTCCTGCTCAAAGGGCATCAGTCACAGCAGGGCAATGTCAAGGGAGGTGCAGCTGGCCAGCAAAGAGAAGATGAGTTATAAGACAAAGTCTTGGCTCACCCATATTATTAAGTATTGAATTTGCAGGCCATGCATATGGTAGCTTGCTAATGTTTTTCCACTCTTTATTGCTTGGTATTTGTAGTCTTTCCCATTCATGCACCTCTGAAAAAAAATATTGGTTTTTTTCCTTCATTTTTTATCACACTTTAAAGAACCATTATTAGCTTAAAGATAGCATTAATTAGTTTTCAATTTTGCACTAGAGGCAGAAAGGTTCATAAATAATATGATTTTAACATTTATGCAGTAGTATTTTTGCTGAGGAGTCCTGTCCCACGTTTTGAGGTTTTTTGCTCCAAAGGCACCAGCATCTGTCTTGAATGGAAGGTAACTGGCAGTGATTAGTTAGAGATTTAGCTGAAACTGATTCTGAATACGGATTTTACAGATGGTATGATTTCAGTTAGTTGCAGATTCAACTTAATGTGAAGATTTTAGGGAAATTACAACCCTTTTTCCACTGAGGGCTTTTGCAAGGTGCCTTCTTAGTTTGCCTTACACAAAGGATTCTAGGGCATGCTTATTAAGAAGTTATCAGAGTTTTCTGGAACAGCTTGACAAATCCATTTATAATTCTACTGTTTTCTCTATTATGAAGATGATTATCAGCTGAACAATAGGGAAAGTACATGATTATCCAAAAGTGCAAGCTGGAATCCAACAGGTTTTCTATGGTAATAAATCCTGGACATAAAATACATCCACTGTTCTTAAAATTAAGTGCTGAAGTGGTATCTGTGTCACACAGCTCTGATTAGGGCATGTGGCATTTCTGGTGGGAGAAAGAAGAGAATTTTTTAAAAAATAGATGTGTATGTACTATGACTGACAAATGCACCTTCCAGAAAGAATGATTGAGCCATTGCTGTCTAAATCCCTTAATGTATTCTCAAAGGAGCTTTCCTTCAATAGTTGTTTAGTGTCCTGCTGTTCTCTCTCGTTCAGCAGATGACAAATACTTCCTCTAGGTCCCTGCTGCTCCTTTTGACGTGCTCCCCTTGATTCAGTGTTGGTATTTATGTCGTACACTGCCGTTCAAGGAGCCCAATCCCCAGGGCTCAGGCCTGAATGGCAGTATCGTATTACAGAATTGTGTATGAAAGGCTCTGTATAATTTTTTTTAAATTTTAGTTATTAAACTTCATAGATGCAAGCAAAGGAGTGTTTCTGCAGTGACTCTACAACAATTCCTAAACTTTTCCATGTTATAATGTTCCTTTTCTGTGGTAGAGCAGTGGAGATGAGGGGTTTATTTCTTGATTGTTCTATCAACTTGCATCAGTGGCTTAATGTTCCTTGTTCTGTCTTGCTTTTCTCAGTTCCAGATGTGTATGGCTTATAAAAAAATAGATGGTTTTTGAAAGAGATACTTGGAACATTTTTTTAGCATAAAAATATCCCAGAATATTTGCTGCAAGCAGAGCTTGGATAATTGGTTTTGCAGGCTGGCATATTATTCCTGTTTAAATGTCTTTAAAAAAAAGGTTTTACCAATAAACATGCCAGAAGTCAGGCTGATTCTATAGATACAGACTAATAAACATTTTCATAGATCTTCATTAGTATGCACTCGTCATCTGCCTTATGATTTGCAAGGTTTTTTTGACAGTAACTTCATGCAACAAGTCAATACAACATTCTGGAATTCTACTACTAAAAGTGACAGTATTTTGACATATTGAAGTGTTTATTTTCATAAACTTATATTTTAAAAATACTTTTGTTCTTGGAAAATGAAAACCTCATCAAGTCTCTGCACAGTAAATGTTCTAACAGCAAGCTTTTAAATTATACATCTATTTACTGTTTGTTTTTCATAGATTTTTAAAAGTTGCCTTTATATTACATACTGTACTCCATTCTCCTTGAGGGGCAAAGTACTGCAGTGGAATCTGCCCATACAGTGGTCTTTTAAGGACTAGAGCTTATATTTCGAATCATAAAAACAGATTTCCTCGAATATAAATGCTTATTTATACTACTAGAATAATTTTAGTAGTGCTCAAGATTCAAATCTCTATAATGAGTAAACAGCCAAAATAATTTGTCTGAGTAAGAGTCATGAATAAAAATATAGAAAAGTTCAGTGTATTTCCTGCTTCCAGTTAGATTTTCTAAGATTAAAAGAATGTTGAGATTTTATAGTTATTTTAGAATATTAAATGTACTCGAGAGTTCAAATCTATGAGAGTCTTTTTGAAAGGGGTAAATTTTAATTTTGTATCAAATATTCTATTTTCAATACCTGAAAGGAATTAGAAGCTTTATACAAGTTAGATTTCAAAATTTAATTAAATAGTTTGGAGCAATATTTTTTTCAGTTAACAAAAGTAATTCTGTAAGTTTAAATCATCTTCTTTTCCCTTGAGAAAGGGTTCAACTTCTAATAGCAAAATCTTAGCAGCATTTTATTTTGCATTGTTCTGGGATATCTTGCATTCCTTTCCTGCCTTCTCTGCAGGTCAGGTTTGTCCTGCCTATCCCTTCTACTGCTGTGAGGAATTTATTCTGGGCCTGTTCTCTCCAGAATGCATTCGCTTACACACATGATCATTTACAGACAAGAACCCTAAATTTGACTGCCTGCTTCAGCAATACAGCATCTGTCATTTAAACCATCTCTTTATCCCTTTTTATGAATATTTTAATGCCAAGAATATAAGCACATTTCTCTGCTATTTCCATGGAAACCTGAAGAGGGACTTGAAATGAATGCAGTGGAAAACAGAAGTTGGAGGAGAAGGCATCTTGAGTTCTCTGTGCTTAGGACAGGTTCAGGAGTCACCGGACCAAAATTATTTTCTGTTGTAACTGGGTACAAAATTAAATACAATATTTCTGACCCAACTTAAACACTCAGTTGAAAATAGGAAAGCAGTACACAACCCAAAAGCCTTTTCCCTTTTAATGGACTGAACAGAAAATCAATCTACACTTCCTTAAGAAAGCCAAGAAATGGACAAGTGATAAGCAGCCTTGCAAATAAATGAAATCCCTTCCAGCCTGCAAAAGCTGGTCACTTGGTTAGTTTTCCTCCTTATTTCCTCTGGTATAAGTAATTCTCAGAATGTCCCTTTCTTGATTCAATCCTAGATCCATTAATTAAGAGTCCTCCAATCAGACAGCAGTTATTTCACAGAGACAACACTAAAAGTTGATTTGTTACAAAAGACATCAGGCAGGCTGCCAAGGCTACTGCATTGTTACTCACATGGAGTAAACATTTTAAAAGAAAAATGTTAGTATGACTTGTACATCTGTAATAACAGAAAAGATGAAATGTTCAAACTCTTTTTTCTTCTCTGTTGCTCTATTCTGTTATCCAACATGTCATTACTCCACCAGCACTTCCTGTGATTCCCCTTGTGATCCCACAAGAACCAGTTCAAGTGACATGGTAATGTTTTTTAAATAAGCCAATAATGTTGTTTCTGTTGTCTCCTGGGAGCAGGAGAGTCCCACGAGACACTTCCTTGTAACTCAATTAGTCTCAGCACATCTGACACCCCTCTTGATCTCAGTTATCAGTTTCAGCTGGAATGGTTAGATGGCAAGTTAAAAGAAATAATGTGATGTACTTAGATGTATGGAATCCCACAGTTTAAGGAAAAACGATATAGTCTCACTGAAACGCACACACACAATAATAAAATTTGGTGATGGATGTATAAAAGGCACAGCCCTATCTTCTAGCACTGCAAATTCTATAGCTTTTCCCCAGGAGAGAAGGAATTTTAGAATAATACAGGATGATCCATTTACAAGTAGCTACAGCCAAGATTCTTTATCAGATGCCTGATACCTAGAGACACACTTAAATACACCAAAATGACTCTTACTGTTCTAGACTAGTCATGAGAAAGTTGGGGACAGAAGACAACAAATCTACTTTTCTGCAAATGGTAAAATGTATGGTGGTTTAAAAAAATTTATTCGTTTGCAGGAAAAAAAAATTTCAACCACTTTAAAAAAAGAAAAACAATTAAGAATTTAATTATTTTAACAAGGTCTTAATATTTCAGCTGGCACAGCCATGGTCTCACAGCTGCTGGGGTTTTTTCCTAATTCCTTTTCTGTCTTTCTGTGCTAATATGAATGGTACAAACCATTATTGTGGAGATCTGATCAGCCTCTAATGGTACAAAATTATATAAGCACTGTTTCTCATCTGGAATGTATAAGTCAGAGGAGGAAACAGCACTGGCAGAGTGAGGAGGTTGGGAGTAAGTTTAGATTGTGAAGCATTGTGGGTTGAGGATGAGATGGAGAGGAGTTTAAGTGCTCTGCTGCAATCAAATAATCAAGAGTTAGTAAATGGGAAAATGTTGCTGTAACCTTATTTTGGCTGTCTTGTTTGTGTATATTTTGATTCTGACTTTATATTGATGATGGAGTTTTGTCCATAGATTTTATGCCTCTTTCAATGAATGCAAGGATTTTTCTATGATTAATGGGGGCTCATGTGATAAATAAGACTGCAGGAACACTGCCATCATCTCTAGAGAGAGGAAAATGTAAAATGAATGGAACACAGGGTTACAGGAAAACAGAGTTAATATGGCTAGAGCAGTGGAACCCTACTGAAACACTGTATTAGAACCTGGCATTGGTCCACGTTCCTTTTTAGTTCTAAATGTGTTTATTAACTGACAATTTTTTTAGGTAATCCCACATTCTTCCTTACTTTTCTCAAAGGAACCTAATTTGAGGTTCTGTAATTTGATTTGTACTAGGTCTGATTATTCAGAGCTACAGTAGATATCAGTGACAGCTCGAAAAACCTATTAAACTTTGTTAAATAAATTAATACATGTGCTGAAAACTTATGTTCTAGAAAATTAGGTTGGGTGTCTAGAATTACTGGGTTCCTTCTAACTATAATTTCTCATTGTATAGATTGTTTCATTCCCTATTTATAAGTTCCTTTTAACAGCACCTCTTGATCTGACAACATGCTGTGTAAACAAATGTAGTCAATGAAATATTCAGATACAATAATTACAATCTTGAGAAGAAACCAGTAATTCTGGGTTTTGAACAGTTCATTGATAGCAAGTCTATAGAAAAGCACAAATCTATAAATGGAGTTGTGACTCTAAAGAAAATTATTGACTAGCACAGGACACTGTCCATCTTGAAAGTTGAATGAGACAGAGTTCAGAGAAGAGAAAATGTGTTCCTGTAACCTAAGAACACAATGTGGTCTTCTTAAATACAGTTTTGACTGAACAAAATTATTTTTACTTCTTTGTCTGTAGCCCAACAGATTAGAATTTCCATCTCAAATATGAGAGGAGCATTCTTTTCAACATACATCACCATTTCTTTCATTCTTCTCCAAGTGCCCTAAAACAACTTCATAGAAATTATCTCTTGAAACTGATTTGATCTGAATACCAGTAATGTTGCTTAAAACCAGAAGAATTTATTGAAAGTGAAGACAAGATTCTCCATGATGCTAAACATGCTGGTTTTGCACTCTTAGTACTTTTCTCAGCTTATGCAAAAAGGGTCAAGATCAGACCAGATTTAGACCTTCTGATTGAGGCTGCTTTGCAGTTTCCTTTCAGCTTTCTTCCTCTTGCCTTTTCATTCTTGACTCTGAACACTGACCTTTGTGCCCCTCAGCCTTTGTTTCTTCCAGGTTAGTAGGAGGCAACCTCAGAACCCCAAGCAAGGGAAGAACTTTCATAGAATTACAGGCAAGGGTGCTAAAACTACTTGAACCTGCTACCTTAATCTTGCAACATGGACAGGCTACAAAGAGAATGCAGCTACTGTTCCCACAAGAGATCTTGCTGCGCTAAACTCTGTAAGCATCCTACCTAAAATATCTTCAAAGGTACAATAAAACAAGAAGCCAGTGCTCCTGCAAGAATTTTAGCTGCCTAAGTTGTGAGGGCAAAATGCATCCCTCTCCAGATGTCCCACAGTCTGAGAAACGGTCTCAGCGTTTGTGGGACTTTTTTTTTCCCTGCAGTGAATTTCTCAGTATAAAGGGTCATTTACCTTTTTTGGTGTATAATAGGCTGCTTTTATTGTTCAGATACTACTGAAGAATGAAACGACTGGCCAACTTTTCTGGTGAAAACTGGTTCAGCATCAATGTGGACCAGTCTCTCTCTCTCTCTCTCTTTCTTTCTTTCTTTGTCTGTCCGTCTGTCTTCCTGTCATTCAAACACTCCAGCACTGGACAATGCAAATTACTAGAGGGCAGTAGTTCTAGTGCCAAGAGCCTTTGCCTACCTCTCAATAAGAAACACTCACTGCTTCAAATGATGGTGAAGTGTGTGAAACAAACTTTTTCAAGACTAATGGGAAAGGCAAAATTGCCTGGGAACTGAAGCGATTTCACATGTGTTACATAAAGGAAAAGTTTTCACCAACAGAGAAATAACTGATTTCTCTCCAAGGATGAGCTGTTCTGACAGTCAAAACACACAGACCAGCTGTACTAGGTCACAGCCAGTACCTGCAGCAGTCTGTGTCTGACTGTGGGCAACAATGGACATTTAGGAAAAACATGGGAACAGATCAAGCATACACTGATATTTCCTGCAATTTACCCTCCCAGGTAACTCAACAGCACATTGCATCAACATCTTTCTGTTTAAGTGCCCTTTTAATTTAATTGCTTCTTGAACCCAATTACACTTTTCTGACTTTTACTATTATCATTATGATTCTCTAACATCTCATGACAGAGTTTTACATTTAATTATGCACTGTATGGAAGGAATACTTGTCTGCTGTCAGAGAAATGAATTTGATGTTTCTTACTTCTTGCATTGTAAGAAATGGTGAAAAACCATCTGTTATTCAACATTTCCATACCATTCATGGTTTTATGAGCTCTGCTGTGTTCTCTCTCAGCTATTTCTTTTTCCAGATTGAAAAGAACTAGTTTATTTAATTTCATATGATAGTAATTCCATGCTTATGATAATTCTTGCTGGTTTTCTGTTTTCTAATGCTACAGTTACAAATGATTCCTCATCTGTTGCCTTGCTTTCCAGCCTTCTAGTTTTGGAGTCAGAACTTTCACACTTTAATGTAAACAAAACAATGTTTCCCTGTAGTTATCTATCTTGTTTACATTCCTTTCTGTAGGAAGGGCAATTGATAGACACTTTCTATGACCAGTGGAATTGAAGAGGTCGAACCTCAATCTTCCAATGTGGTCTCTTCTCTAGAAATCTATAAGCTAAAAGAAAAATTAAACTTCCTCTCTTCCCGCTTTGACTCCGTGGTGGTCACTGCGTCTCCCTCATGACGGTATTGCGCCCACACTCATCTCACACCTTCCATAAAGATCCAGAGAGTCTTGTTTGAAAACTGGGCTTGAGTGTGTTGAAATGAAAACCTACTTACTTGATAAGCCCTCTTTGCTTTATATCATATGGGTATTTTCTCCAGAGAAAGGGCATTCACAGGCATGAGATTTTGCAATCTGTCCCCCTGCCATTATTGCCTTACACAAAATTACTGAACTCGCTGGTGCATTCTAGCGGCACACTAGTGGGCAAAAGAATTTGAGTCCTTTCATTTTCTAAAAAAATATTAATTTCTTCTTATGTATCCAACATATTGTTTTGCTTCAGTTAAAACAATTGTCAGAAAGCAATACACACCCTATTAATACCCTTTCCCACCCTGCAATGTATTAGAAAAATTCCCATTTCAAAGAAGGTGCAATGAAAACCACTTTTTCTTTACAAATACAATGTCAGCTAAAGCTTGGGTTATGAATAAACTACACAAAAGGTAGGTTAGTCAGTAGCCTGGAACAGTGAATAAACATTTCTCTTTTTACTTGTGTATTCCTGTGTAGTTCTCTTGCAGATTTCTGCACTATTTCAACAGCTTGAGGGCTACTCCAAGGACCAGAGAATATCAAAGAACAGAAAATAGTAAACCCTGGGTATTCCACAAAGGCCACAACTCCATTTGTTAACTATTTCCTTTTCATCCTGCCTCAACAACAGGATAGTCACTCTTTCCATCAAAGGATAGCCCTTGTGCTTGAATTCATCTCTTTGGAAGGCAAAGTTTGAGACCTGCTCAGAACTGTGTATGTAAAACTGGCATCTTATTTATACATTCAACTATAACTACGTTTTTACATTGCATGGAATTACAGAAATGTAGGCTGGATGTGATCTCTAAAGGTCTGGACTACTGCCAACAGTAAATCAGGCCAGCTATGGTTTTATCAGTTAGTTGAGTGAAAATCCTCTATGGATGCAGATTTCACAAAACTCAGCTAATTCTTGCAGCACTGTGCTAGTCTTCTAGAGAAAACCTAACATCTAATCTGAACCTGCCAAACTTCAATTCATGTTCATTGCTGCTTATTCTTTCCTCTAATGCTGCTGGGAAGAGTTCTGTGTCACCATTATTTCAAGTAATCGTAGGCTGCCACCCTTTGGTCTCCTCTTTGCCAGCCCGAACGAGCCCAGTTCCCTCAGCCTCTTCCTGAAGGTCAATGCAGAGTTAAGTTACATCTTCTGGGCAGATAGAGACTGAAAATTAGGAAGAAATTATTAACTATGAAGGTGGTGAGGCCCTGGCACAGGCTGCCCAGAGAAGCTGTGGATGGCCCATTCCTGGAAGTGTCCCAAGGCCAGGCTGGAAGGGGCTCTGAGCAACCTGGGCTAGCAGAATGTGTCCCTGCTGTGGCAGGAGTTGGGACTAGATGCTCTGAAACCTCCCTTTCAACTTAAACCATTCTGTGATTCTACGAGTGTCTAGACACAGAAGGCTGACAGTAAGCTTAAGGGTCTCAAACAAGGGCAGCTAAAGTCCTGGACCACTTTATGTGTACACCTATGCAATATTTCAGCTATGTGGAATATGTGCTTGAAATGCTCCTTTTGCCCTTGAGCTAAGCATGTAATCTAAAGACCTGGAAGAAAACAAAACCAAAAAACCCACCCCACTTGAAAACACTGAGTAAGTGTTAAAAGCAAACTAAATATATTACCAGGAATAGGAAATCTGGAATCTTTTACCGTATAAAAAGCTCAATCTAAGCTAAAACATCCAGGTATTTACAATTGAAATATGGATGTTAATGATACTTTGAATATACTTTCAAGAACTGTGACATTTTAAATGAATATACTTTTATCAAGAAAATGTTTTTAAGCTAGATTTTTGCTAACCTCCAGAAATATGCAGTTTGCCTGGGATACTGTACAATGCTTAAAAAACTCCACCCCCAAAGCAAACATAAGTATTATATGCTGCAAATTTACTTCTTAGAACTACATGAAGATCCTAATTTGTACTCAGGAAGTCTTAATTTTCTGGCACTGTGGAAGATTCTGGAGATTAATTTTTATATTCCCTTTATGGGATGTTTGCCCTCTTAGTACTGCTTGTGCCCCAAAGTGATTCACAGAGAAGCAGAGCACATGCACTCATAACGCAGCAGCCAGAGGCTCCTGTAGCATGGAACTTTGCTGACTTTGAGGCAGCAAAAGCAGAGTGCTAACAGTTTGCTGAGCAAGTGAAACACAGCAAGCTCTCCCTTAAGGAGAAAAACCAAACTACCTGCACATTTCATGATTCTCTTGGGCACTTTTACCACAGGCCTGGCAGCACTGCCCTGTCTGGACACTGTCTGGGAAATGTGTATGTTTTAATATGCTGGCCCATTGTGACATTAAGTTTCTTTTGTCAGCTGCAGCAGCATTACCTTTGCCAATCTATCCCTATTACTGCTTCCCAGAAACATTGACTTGTGTGGCTGTTCTGTGAGGCACAGGACCAAAATTGACTGCCCCATATTTCTATTCTCTTGAACATACCTTTTTCTAGAACTTTCCTCTGGACTTGTAATTCTCTGATGGGTAGTGATAAATATAACACCTATCACAGGCCCATTTTGTGACTTCTAAATATAATTTTCCTGTACTTCAGCTTACTTAAAAGATATGTAGAGCTGGTCACAAGCAATAAATCAGTCTACGAGTATTTCTCCATTTCAATTCTGCATCTTTTCTTGTTTGTGGAACAGCCTTTAATACCCTGGCCAGACATCTAGAAGTAGCCTTTATTTGGATCTTCTAGCATTTCTATGGAATGATGAATGTCCCACCCTTTCTGATCCTTGAACTCCATAACCTTTTACTCTATTCTTCTAAGAGTTTTCTACATATCCTTTCTTTAAGTTTCCTTTAATTTACAGGTCCTAGCAGAAGCACTTGTCCTGCTCCTTTACTTGGAAATCCCCTGGCTCAAAATCTAATCCTCCACTCAGGAAATTTAATCGAACTTCTTTCTCAGCTCAGCTTCCTTTACTACAGCCATAGCTTGGTGTCAGACTGTACTTAGTAAAATTAACAAATCTGCCTTGTTCCCGATCTAGGAATATAAAACAGTTTTGATAGCATTAAAGATTGCTTTACCCCAGTCTGTCACTGGCACATGTATTACACGTATGTAACAACCACATACCAATGTTTAACTAAGCATGCACTCCTAAGATGTGAGTTGCTGTTTCACTGCAGGCCTGTAAAGTTTCAGGAATCAATTTTCAAAGACATATGTTCGGGACTCTGTTAAAGTAGTACTCCCAATTAAATCTGCTTTGTCTGGTTTAGTCCGTAGTAAGCCTTAGTAACACTACAGGGTTTTCTCAGTCATAGAGAACATACAAGATAAAATATTCATAATGTTGTTAATTGTCCTCCTATACAATAGCCAAGCCTAAAGGTCCTCTTGTAATTCTCATTCATGCTGCCAGATTCAGTTATTATCTACAGAGTTCTATGTAAAGACAACAGCAATATTCAAAAGGAAATCATAATGGGAGATAGTATTCTGTACTACCACTTTGTAAGTTTTATTTTCACTTGCTTCTCTGAAAAAGAGGCAGCAAATACTGACTACTGTCTCCTTTATCAGTTCTATATTTGCATGTACAAACTGTAAATATGAACAATTATCTTAAAAATTAAGAATTATTATCTTGGTGGCTTACAAATTTTGTTTGCTAATGTATTTTTTCCTCCTGATTTGAGAATTAATCTGATTTTAAAACACTCAAAACAAACTTGTTTCATGCTTAATAAATTTTTTTGCCCTCACCATATAAATAGATAACTCCCTATCAAAATCACGCAAGATTCTTCAGGGCTCCACTTCATAATACATAGGTTTCTCAGCCTTCTATAAGCTCATTTCATAGTAGGGATTCAATATTCCTACAATATAAAACCTTTTACCATTCCTTTCAGTTTCCCTTCATTGTGGTGGCATAAACTAACATGCTATGTTAGGTTTTCACCTTTTTGCACTTCACAGTCCTCATATATGCAGGACATTGAAAGGCATTTTGGTAGGAAGGACATAAACAGATGGCAGGTGCATGTATGTATCTCTATAATAGGTGCTATATTGACATAGCTGCTTCTAATTATCCCAAGCTCCTTTCTGTTTTGTTTACAACGTGACCAGTCAGGATTTCCTGCAGTGGTTTTAGACCAATGAAACAAATTGTTTGGGTGATGGGATAATGAGTTTATCGTTGACAGAATAAGTTAAGCTGCTGAGTGACTTAAGAATACTTGTTAAGG
Organism: Cettia cetti; assembly: GCA_013401135.1. NCBI lineage: Eukaryota > Metazoa > Chordata > Aves > Passeriformes > Sylviidae > Cettia > Cettia cetti. The sequence goes on from VZUI01039536.1 coordinate 43,069, forward strand.
AATTCACAGTGGGATGTGGGACTTACTCTTCTATGTCACCTCTTCTAATTTTGACAGTTTAGAATTCCAACATTTTCCAGAAAAACTTTGGGCTCCTAGGATTAGGGAGAAAAGGTGTGGAAACCAAAACAATTTTGTCTAGTCAAATCCCTGTTGCTTTCCCCATCCCTTCTGGGAGATGCCAAGGCTAGAAACAGCTATATATATACAGGACAACCCAGGTAAAATGTTTTATCCCAATTTACTTCTACCTCAGTGGTGTTCTTAATTTCTTTGAGAGGTGTTGGATTAAGTCTATTTACTTCTCTCCAACAGACAGTTTCTTCTTTCTGATCTTTAGATTAAAGAAAGTTTAAAAAAATCATTAAATTATCGTAATTTTCTCATTTAGTCCAGCCGCCACCTGAGCATATACATTCTTGTAGAAGTCTTCTTCCTTTGAACAAAAGATGAATCATACAATAGTTTTGCATGCCTCTCTTATCCAGCACTCAATCAGGACTGCCTGACTGCTACACAGGAAGGACATGTCAACTAGTACTAGTCTTTTTTACAACAAAAGAGTGTCTCTCTGTATTTTCCCAAGCTATCACTTGCTTTCTGTATTTTTGTTTGGGAAATTCTTCTGCTTTCCCTCTGCCTTTCTTCAAGCATTGTTTGAATTCCTGAACTGCTTTGACTATGAGTGTCCTGGGCAATGGTATCTCCTTCATTTATTTTGTAGGCTGCCCTTATTTCAGAATTGATTCCTTTTTTTTTTTGTCTATTAACCTTAAGGAAAAACATCCAACTGATTCAATTACCTTTTAACCTCACTACCCCTTCAAATACTTTAGCTTCATCTGCTTTCTTCAGAAGATCTTAAGTCCTGGATCTCTAAAGAAGATATTTGAAACAGAGAGTTTCATGCCATTTTGTGAAATAGCTCATAGCTACCAGCATAAGCTAAATGTCAGCCACTATTGCAAGCAAAGTCTCTACAGGAAAATGGCAGCAGCTTCCACTGGTTATTCCAAGATTTACTGACATTTAAAGATTTTCTAACTTTTCTGGAAAGCAAATATTACTATTCCTGCACAAATTTTATTCATTATTGTTTATGGCTTACACAAGATAAATTTTACTTGGTTTAGTTAAGGTTTTCAAATCTCCAAGTGCCTAGCAGTTTTAAAATAATGATGATGAAAGAGATATGACTGAAAGATGAAGTTCTTACGCTTTTAATACAAATGACAGTTAATTCCCTTATTTGTGATAGTTTCTCTCTTCATAATTTTCCATTTTTAATTTCAAAGCTCTCCCAGCTGTGACTAGAAAGCTTTAATGTGAAAGCTGTAAGGAGATACTGCATTACAATTTGGCTCCATTTACCAGCTCTGTGAATTACTTGCTATCTTGATAACTGGGTCTTCCCTTTTGAAAATGCTTACTTGTTCAGAACTCTTCCCTGCTAAGCACACCTCTACTGTTCCAGAGGATGACCAGGAATGTTTGTGCATCTGCAAAGTATTAGAAGCATAGAAGCAGCCATCTGTTCCTTAGCATGTTCTTTCCCTTAAGCAACCAATTCCTTGTTCTTATGCTCAGAGAAGAATTTGCAATTAGCCCCCAACAAGGCCATCTGGGTAAGGCATTGGCATTATCTTGCTTATACTCCAGCTTGCGTATAATTATAAAACTAAAGCAGCACAGTTTTTTCTGACCACCTGGCTATATACTCCCTTCAGGATTCCAGAACTGGAAAAGACACTGCAGAGAAGAATGCCTATCATTATTTTACTGTGTTTTATTACACCTTTGGGAGTCATACAACAATTTATTCCATTTTTATTATAATAAGCCATAACCTTCTCAAGTTCACTTTCCCTATGATATGTAAAGTAGTTTTACAATGTTGTCAAAAGCAGAAACGAGCCTGTTATGCTGGGAGTACCTGAGTGGATACACCATCTATTTTTAGTGTCAGCCTTGACCTTAGAACTGTGGATATATCACTTCAGAAGATGTGGCAAGGAATCATGGGGAATGAGGAGACGGAGTAGTGCTGGAGAAAAGGGCTCAGGGATGCTGGTGGGTGAGGGCTGGCCCTGCCCTGTCTGTATGTGCTGGGCCCCAGAAACCTCCCTGTGCTGGGCTGAGCCCCAGCGTGGGCAGCAGGAATGGGGGGATTCTGCACCTCTGCCCCACTCAGGGGAGACCCCACCTGCAGAGCTGCCCCAGCCCTGGGGCCCAGCACAGGAAGAACATAGAGCTGTTGGAGTGAGTCCAGAGGAGGGTCACCAAGTTGATTAGTGGGATGGAGCACCTCTCCTATAAGGAAAGGCTGAGACAATTTGGATTCTTCAGCCTGGAGAGGACAAGCATTAGGGGTGACCTCATTGTGGCCCTCCAGTACATGAAAGGAACCTACAACCAAGATGAAGAGAGACTAAACACAAGAGCCTGCAGTGACAGGACAAGGGGGAATGGCTTCAAACTGAAGGACAGTAGATTCAGATTAGGTATTAATAAGAAACTATTCCTTTTGAGAGTGGTCAGACACTGGTACAGGTTGCTCAGAGAATCTTTGGATGTCCCATCCGTGGAAGTGTTCAAGGCCAGGCTGGGCGAGAGCAGAATGTTTCCATGGCCATGGCAGGAGATTTGGAACTAGATGGTATGTAAAGTCCCTTCCAGCCCAAACCACTGTATGACTGTAAGATTTAAAGACTTGGGTTTTCCCTTCTGATACATTTCCCCATTGTTCAGTGATACATTTTCCTTCTTTGGCTATTAAAATCATGACCTGGATTTGGGGGGTTCATTTCCCAAGGTATATCACACATTTATACCATGCAACCACAGCCTAGCACTGGCATAATATCACCTGCATTTTTGTGGGAAATGATTCTTGATTGGCTTATGTGCTTTCAAACTAAAATAAGTTGTATTTAGTTTAGTTAAGGATATTATGACTTTCAGATTTTGAGCCAATACTATAATATTACATGGAAGAAGAAATTTTTTAGGTGTCAAGATCAACAATTTACTAATATATTCTTTACATCACACAAGAGATCACCAAGTTTACAATAATTTAAAACTGTCTGTCCTCTACGTGTTCATAACATCTCCCAATTTATGGAAGGGTTTTAACTTTCTGCTTTTGTCCTTGGATTACAGATTCCAATGGAGGATTTGGTAGTAGAGGGACAGTGTTATGATTCACTACAAAATACAGTAATGAACACAAACCTCTTAAAATACTATATCCTGGTTGTTCTGAAAGTTGGCCAAATAACTGTATTAGCTCTAAAAGATTTTTTTTCAGACTATTAATAGCAAAAGCATTTGGATGGAGATAAAAATTTCTTGCTTGCTTATTATCAGCTACAAAATCAGGAAAAGAAATCCTGAGTAATTGAAAACAGACCTATGATATTTTAGGGGATTGTCTGTTGTGTCAGTATTTGCACTGTGAAAAGAAATGCTCAAACATATATTTAAAGCTATGTTTTACACCTATCAGTCTGTCTATATATAAAGTAGGCTGGAGTGTCAGATGACCCCACCTTCCAATGGAAGAAGTAAACAAACAGCCCCCAAATCAGAACTGTCTGAGCTTGTGTTTCAGTGTGCCTCAGGAGGCCGGTGAGTCAGCTGTGCCCCTGGCTGCTGAGGCAGTGCCAGCCTTCCCGGTGCTCCCAGGGCTTTGGGGATGACCAGGAACTGCCACCAGCCTTGGGTGTCGCTGTAAACACAGAGCTAAATCAGTGTCTTCATGGAACTCAGAGAACACAGCATGTAATTCTGACCAAGTCAATCCTTAGCAAATGAAAAGGAGTAATAACACAAAGTGAGGAAAGTATAAGAGGTAATTTGAAAAACTTACGTAAACCAGTCTGCTCCTATTTCAGCAACTATGCATTTTTAAAGGGCAATTTTTTCAGTATACAGCTTTAGTGTAACAACAATGATCAAAACTGTTGCAGATTTCCTTTGAAATAATAACAATATTCAAATTTAGTTTCCAAATAAAACAAAATAAAAAGTAAATTCTAAATAAACGATATTTTCATATTAATTTTTGTGTAATAAACAGTGCATGATTATTTTCTCTTCCTCTCACCAGGTGACTCTAGTGAAGTCAAGGGAGATGAACTAGACACAACTGATACAAATTTCAGGAGAATTAGGCCCAAAATACTTTATTTCTATTAAAAGCCAGTGTCATCCTCTTGCTTCCACTGTTTGCTCCTTCCAAACTGGAAACTGGCAGGAATACTTCACAGTTAAACAACAACAAAAATGCCCAGACTTCTGATTATTTTCATCCCCTCTGAACACAAACCAGACAAATGGAATACATACATATCTGTAAATAGTCCTGTAAACCAAATATACCCTTGGGTTTTGGATACCCCATTTACCCTGGATCACTCCCATGACTCATGGTGTCTGGATGACATTTTCTGAAACCTAAACCTGCTGGAAAAACATTGACCATGCTAAAAATGCATTATTAAGATATTTTCTGTACCTACTTTTTATAAAACTTGAATAATATTTCTTTTAATAGTCTATAATATTTTCTGTTCAAAACATTACATCTATTCATACCTATTTATAGGTGTAATCCAAGCAATAGCCTCCCAAGAGCCTGGTACCATGGACAGCTCCTGCTGCACCAGTGTAAGTGTCACAGTGGCAGCAATACCTCAGGAATACTCAAGACGGCTGCTGATTTTTAACCAGTCTATAGCAGCATTGGATTTTAATTTCCAAACATAATTGTGGTGGTCATGTTCAATTGTTCATAAATGGAGTTTACCTGCTCAGGGCAGCAGACAGAGCTGTGAGCTTTCCACAGTTCTGCTGAAACATTATTGCTGACACTGTTGTTTCCTCTCCTACAGAGTCGAATGGCAGAAAGTTTGCGTCTGTTTGATTCCATCTGCAACAACAACTGGTTTATCAACACTTCCCTCATCCTATTTTTGAATAAGAAAGATCTGCTGGCAGAAAAAATCCGACGCATCCCCTTAACAGTCTGCTTTCCTGAATACAAAGGCCAAAACACTTACGAGGAGGCAGCAGTCTACATCCAACGCCAGTTTGAGGACTTGAATCGCAACAAGGAGACCAAGGAGATCTACTCACACTTCACCTGTGCCACTGATACCAGTAACATACAATTTGTGTTTGATGCAGTGACAGATGTCATCATTCAGAACAATCTCAAATACATTGGCCTCTGCTAAGAATCCTTTGGTTTAATCTGTTTTCCTGGAGTGATAAAAAAGGGGCTAACCTCTTCCACTTCCAGTGGAAAGAAATTGGGCAATGCTTAATAGCCCAAGGAGAGAAAAGGGGAAATCTGATATGTGAACACAGTTCCTCTTATGCCTCCTTAACCTGCTACATAATTTTCCCCAAATATATGTTCTGGAGAGTGAGAGCCTCCTCTCCAAGAAAGCCAAACACCCCCAGTGAAAAAAACCGACCCAACCACAAACTCAACCCCCCCCCCCCAAAAAGAAAAAAAAAAAACAAAAAAAGAAATTGAGGCCTAACTCTGTGGAGATGTATCACCACAGTCACTGCACTTTTATTCCATTTGTTTCATTCCATTTCCTACAGTGGGAGTGTTATCATGTTCTGTGTAAGAAATGACTCTTCATCAAGTTGTCCTAAAATTTTATTGACATAAAAATATAAATCTGTTGAGTGACAGATGAACTTGTTTGCAGGGTGTGGAGCAGAATGCTTGTGTTGGGGAGAAAAGCTAGTTCAAACCAGAAGCTACTGAATGAGAGAGTTTAAGCAAAATACTACTTAAATTTGTAGAGAGTGGGCATGCACCCACAATACTGGTATCCACAGTCAAGAGTATGTACACATCCATCATGTATGCACATGCACATGACTCTCAGCATATACTATGTACACACCTCTGCTTTACTTTACTGTTTCTCATGGACACCTTGCCTATTAAAGGAATTGTTGGTGCGCAACTGTTTTGTGATTTCCAAACTGACTAGCAGCTCTTTCTGCTCTTTCTGGCTTCAAATATGCAGCAAAACTACATGAAATGAATCTCTGAATAGGCCAAATTAAGGTCGGTGTTTCTTCTATTGATAAGGAGTTTTATACATCAAAACAGTCTTCTTTTACATCTTTTTTTGCCAAATCTTGTGGTGTTTCATGAAAAACCAAATTATATTTAAGAAGTAGGTTAGTGTTCCTTTTTTAATACAGATTAAAAAAAATAAATCACAAAGCAATTTTTAAAATTATTGTTGTAGTGTCTGGATTGCTGAATGTGAAAGTTGCCAACGGACAATTCTGTTCCACTGCTCCAAATACCTTCTGGGTATTGTAATATTGTAACAGATTTCCCAAGAAGCAGGAGCCATGGAGATTGTGTAGTATATAGCCTCCAAAGTATTTTTTTGTTGTTTTTTTTTTTTAAATTATTTAAAAATGTGATGTGTTATTAGAAGGTTAAAGATGAGCGATATGAACAATAACTAAATGTCTTGATATTTCAATTTAATGATTTAAATTATTTACAGTTTAGTGAAGTTAAGGAAACTGAAGAGATGCAATCCTCAGCTCCAGGTTTCATCTCATAAAGAAACACTACTGGATGGAGTAACATTCCGGCAAAAGTTTGAATGCATAAGAAGCTCTGTGGGACTATACTGGAAAATCTCATATGGATTATATAGACCTAAGTCTTTGGTCAGTTGGTTCTTTCCCCTGCCATAGAAAAGACTTCTTAAAGACTTCAGTGTAAAGTTGGTGTGTAAATATATGTTTGATAACTGTAAAGCACATAAATACAGAGACACAGACACACATGCACACTGGAAAATCACCTTCTACTTTTGTTCCCCTTATGTACTATGATTAGTGCAAGAAATCTCAGCCAAGGGCTCTAAGAAAATTAAAACAAAATGGTTAATAACATCAACATTTAAATTGTCCACTTCAAAAATAAATAATTCAAATGATACTGAACGTGTCTATAGTGTGTTCATTAAGTAGTGTTATGACAGTTACTTAATTGGATAAGGTTTGTGAAGTTTTCTTTTAATCTGTCTAATTTTGAACAAGACATTTTATCCCTGTACTGAAGACATGGAGTCCCTTTAAACATTCTCTGCCAACTTTTAACACCTGAAGAGTAGAGGCAAAACAGCAAATGAGGCTGTGCCTTCAAGGTATAAAAGGTCTGTCGTGGCACACAGAGAGTTTTTAGGTCTCACCTGTAGTGAGGAGGTTCTGCTGCCTGCTTGGGTTATTTGCACTCAGGCTGCTTGGCTTGGCAAGTTTACTAAAATATGTATATAATAATTGCTAGTACAAGTTCCTTTAAACTTCGTTTACTATTAAATTGCTACCTAGGAAATTGTGCAGTATTTCTAGATTAATCTGCTTTTTACTTGTAATATCCAATTATTAGCCAGGTGAATTGGGGAAAAGGTGGGAAGTGGCTCAGGGCTCCCTTTTCCAATGAATGGTCTATTAGATGTGGTTTCTTTCATGGGGCTGTGGCCATTTCAGATTAGTGAACGAAGTAACAAGAAAACACCAGCATTCATTACAGCATAGTTTCAAGGTAAGAAAGCTGGATAAAACCCAAAGTGTAGTCAATTATCAGGAGGGTAATAGACACTTTATATTAAAAACCAAATTTTTATTCAACTAAGGAGGTCTTTCTACTATAAGTATTAGAGATGACAAAGAGCAGAACCCAGGACATTTTAATAGAGGCCCAAGGGGACTTCCTAAAGGAAAGCAGCCAGTTCCATTCCTCATTGAGTGAAAGCTATCTTGGAAAGAAGAAAACAAAGTGAAGCACCTGTGCTCCTACCTGACTTAAAATCAGAGGCATGGGGAAGAAGAAAGAAGTAAATAATTACGTTTAAATACTCAAGTCACATAATCATGTTATCTGAATAACAATTTCTTGCTATTAACTCTCTAATAATTTATTTCTTACGATGGTTTTGATTTCAGCATTCTGAGTAATTCATGGTTACTCTGTTTTTTCTCTGAAGAATTCAAGATGTTAAAATAAATTATGTTTTATACAGAGTTTTCTGTACAGAAAATTCTGACTGTATAAGAAAACTGAGGCATAGCAAAGTTAGAACTACAAAGTCTGTTGGCTGAAGACAGGTGCTGAAATTAAATCCCTTGACTCTTAGTCATCCACCTGGATAAATCATGCAATTAAATTTGCATCTATTTTCTTAGTTCTCAGGTTTATCAGTGATGCAGTGCACTGCCACCTGAAAGAGCTGCATTAATACAGCTGGGATTTCACTTCACCTGGGCAACAATGACATTCACAGAAGAGATGTCCCATCTGCTGCAGTAAGAATGCCATCTGTCCTTTCAGCATTTGCACTCCATACAGCAAAACAAGTTTTGAAGGGGAAAAGGTATCCTTAAAGAGTCTTTATCCACACATTCAATTGGTTATGATTTTTCAAGGGTGAAAGAGTGGAGACACTAAGAGTCAGCAGTGTAGGAGAAATATTATCTCTTGGGCTCTTCCCAAACACAGGTTCTGGCAAGCTTAAAAATCCATTGCCCCATCCATTCCACCTCAATCTTTGCCTAAAAGGATTAGGTACCCATAAATGACAAGATAGGTAATGGGTAAGAATTATTAAACCTTGCCAGTGTCAACCATATCATAATGAAAGATACTTTTCCCTAGAACTATTTCTGCAATTTCTATTTCTGAGGTCATTTGTCATTGCATAACACCCTTTCACTAACATTGTCAAGTATTATATATGTCAACTAATTGTTTTTTCAGAGAGAGGAAGTTTTGCTATTAATTTCTTTAATGTTCTTAATTTTCCCCTCCTGCTGGCCCTTCTCTCTCTTCTATCCTCTACTGAACACATGTATCTATCTATTTTTGTCTTTCTTCTGCTCATTAATTCTTTTCACTAAGTTGTTGTTTCTTCTGGCAATGTTATTCCTCAGTGTTCTCCCAGTCTTTGTGCATTCTCCCACCTTTTGGTTTTTAACTATCCCACACTTCCTGGAAGATACTGGTACGCATCCTTAAATTTAGGAATCAAAAGTACTCTGTAAGTGGATTTGCTCAAAATAACCACATTTTCCTAAATTACTCCTGTTTGGAGAAAGACCAGGTGGCCTAGAATAGAGCTAGCTGGAGTCACTGACCACTTCCCAGTTAAAACAGCTACACTTCATGCCAAGGGCACCTACAGCTTCTGTTCCTTTTTGTCTTGCACAGAACACATTGCTTTATTGGCCCTGCAAATTACCTCAGCTCTAGAGAACAGCACAAATCGAGCTGTGGAGTGCTGCTGCAGTTGCTGACCTCCTGCAGCTGATCCAAGCCACATCCTATCTCATTATCTGGATGTGAGGTGCAGAAGTGAATGCAAAGAGAAAGACAGACAGTTTCTTGGCTAGCTATTACCAAGGAGAGACTATTTCTGTATCTGTAATATGTCAAATGAACTATGTCAGGCCTTGTGACTCTTACCGCTTATTGGAAAATACTTCTGTATCACTTTCTGTAAAATATTTGTACTGATACTTCTCTGAATTGCCTCATAGCAAAAAGTTTTGCACCTTTTTCTTTTAAGTAGCCCTCTCCATGTGAGTCCATTCTACACTGACACAACTCTGCTCCAGGATTTATCTTCCAGCCCTTAAATACAGGCATGTATATTTTCATAGATACATTATATTTTTATCTAATAAGCAGAAGACATGACTCAAAAGAACACCTTTTCCGAGAGTAATTACTCAGAGCTGCTTTTACAGACTTTTCCATACTGATGTTCACAAAGTTGTTTAGCTCCAGGTATTAACATCCTTCATATGAATGGAATTATTGAAGATTTAAAAAAGAATTGCTTGCATGTAAAAATACATCTCTAGATTTTTTTAGAATTCAAGTCCAGTTAGCAAGGCTCTAAGCATTCATTTAATTCTTTTTAAGCATCAGTAATGAAACTGAATTTCTCACAGCATACTTTGCTGTGAATTTAAACAGTATGGCTTTTTAACTGATATTTTCTACTGACATTTTAATTTTAAAATTATAATTTTGATCAACTGGAAGAGAAGTTTAAGACTAATGTTCAGATTAGAACACTTATGAAACGAATGCACTGTGATGAACAGCTGATCCACACCTTGAACAGAAGGGACAAAGACAAACTCTAATGCAAGATTCTGAAATAGCAATTCAAGCATGCAGTCTACAGAATCTGTATCTTGAGCAGGTAGCCTTAACTTGCGTAAGACCGGAGAAAGTTAACTAAGGAAAACTAAGATAAGCAAAAATAGATAAGATACTGTTTCTAAATATGAGTTTCAAGGGAAATGGAATAAATTAAATCTGGAGCATAGGTGAATTTACCTGATTTCTTCCCTGCGTTGTCTACTTGAATACTTAGCTGCCTAAAACCTCCTACCTTGAGGTAATTTTGCTAGCATGTCAAAAGTCTGATGGATGTTCTTCCGACAGATATCTACAGGATCATCCAGGAGCCCAGCAAGGGCAGAAATGACTCCACTTCGTATCAGCCCTTCCCTAAAAACAACAATGGAGGACAGATTTAACACAACATAAACTTGAATGCAATAAAAACTTGTATATATTTGAGATATTTAATCTTAACCACTCTTCTTTATGCTGCATCTGTCTGACAAAACTTAGGAACTCTGTTCTTATTTCTCACTGAAAAACACGGTTCAGTAAACTTTGGAATTGCACGTACCTGCCAATACTATGTGAAGCCATTACAGAGAGAACTTCTGTCGTTTTTTGCCGGACAGTTTGGTCTTCATGCACCAGCAAAGTCTTCAGGCTATCCAGGAATCCTATGAGACATCAGAGTTCATTTTAACATTTCTTACCTCCAGCATTAATTTGAAATAGTAATAGTCATAATTTATTTCACAATTTGAAGTGCCTCCGAATATTCAGCTTGTCCTGACAGTGAAATTCTCATTGTCATATCTCAAGTAAGAAACTTTCAAATTTCAAGGCCTACTGCCAAAAATGTCATGCTACAAACAAGCTTCTGACTCCTTATCAAGTTAAATCCTAATCCTGCAAATATAAAGTGACATAACTCTAAAAATAAGTCAGTAGAGCTACTGCTGTCTTTAGAAAAGCATGTTTTTGCAGGATTGACACTCACTTGTCTTTTTTGAACAGAAATAAATGTGGTGAACCATTAATGATTGTGTATGCACATATGGCACTGACCAAAGCCAAATAACCAAACAACCTCAAACTAAAAATAATCTCACATTGCTTTGGCAATCAAGCTGTTCATCAAACACTAACTTAGTAAATTTTGAACATGATTAGTCTCTTTTATGAAAGGAAAAAATTACAAAGGAAGTAAATTGAGAAAAAAGCAGTAGCAAACAAGGAGTTTTTTCTGTGTTACATAATGAGCTATGTAGATAGACCACAGACTGCTAAAAATTACAAAAAAAAAAGCTTGTGGTTAGGGTTTTTCCCCCCCATAAAATTGAAACTCAGGATTCTTCCAGGCTTTTGAAATAAGTGCTGGCCAGATGTAGTCCTGATGAGTATCATAAATTTGATTATATTTTTTTCTAATTTCTCATTAAATTCCAGGCAAGCGGGTGATGATGGTGATGGGGTTCTAACTTTGAACTAATTAAGTGGGGGGTTTTTTATTAGCCTATGTTAGGAATTAGCTAAAATCAGAATAAAGTCTGGGGACATGGTTTAGTGGTGATCATGGCAGGGCAGAGTTAACAGTCGAACTGATAACTGATTATCTTAGAGGTATTTTCCAACCTTAACAATTCTATGATTTTATGGAAAAAAAGATTTTGTATTTAGGGGCTGATAAAACTTACAGTGAGCCATTGATGAATCCTAAAGTGATGATAGTTCTTATAATAACTGTCATGGATATGGTATTATAATATTCTTTACCTTTCTAAGATAAAACAAACAGGAAATTTTTCCTGGGCGTCTTGCATCATCAAAGACATTGTAAGCAAAACGTAACGGGAGAAAGGAAAGTGGCGTTCCCCCCCCTCAGCCTGCCCCAGTGTGTCAGAGCTAGTGAGAACAGGTCACTTACCTAATGCTATTGCCTCGTAGACTTTTTCTGGATCGTGGACCAGATCGCAAAGAGCCATCAGCGCCCGCTGCTGCGTCAGCAGCTCGGGAGACTGCAGCTCCTTATTCAGTTTAGGAAGGGCTCTCCTCCCAAAGGCCAGAGCAGCTTTGGTGGGATCTATATCAGGGGGCAGGTAGGCTGAGATACGAGGTTGTGCCATCCCAAATCTTCCTGAGAAAGGTTCTCCCTATCCGTAAAAATACTTCAAAATGGCTGTACTTGGTGACTAGGCGGATAATGTACCATAAAGACACCTACTGACTTTAAACCGTGCTCTGTGTCCCCAAGGAGCTTTTTTAGCAAACTGTCAGGAAGCTGTGAAAGAGGCTGGAATAGTGCATCATCAGCACTAATGTGTGTTCATCTGCTGAATTGTCTTAATCTGGTTTAATTCTCACTGAACACTGTAAAGGAAAGAGAGAGAAAGCTTAAAATTTCAAGAAAGGGTGTTAAAATTGATAGAGAGAATGCTTTCTAAAAAAATTAAAGCACAGGAAAACGAAATACCTTTTTTTTTTTTTTTCCCCAAGTAAAAAAGCATTTTTGAAGGGATCTGGTTAAAACCTGCCCTCAGAATTCGTTTGATGGCATAGGTAACGGCTGCTCTCCCCCGGCCCCCCTCCCCCCCCAGTACGGAAATCACCTCAGCTGACTGAACACTACGACCTCCAATACTAAAAACTGCTAACAACAAAAACAAAACTAAAAGTTAAAACAGCTTCTAAACAACTCCATTTCTCCCTTCAAATCAAACGAAATAGACGAAATAATCGAGGGCGCAGTGTGCAATTACCGAGCCCCCCGCTGCCGCCCCTCAGCGCCTGCCGGCCCTCAGCGCGCGCGTGCCCGGGTTGCCACAGCGCCCGCACTTTGCGTACGCGCCTGTTCGTGAATGGCGACTAACGCCGCCGAGCCCGGGTCCGGCCCTGCGCCACCAGCGTGAGCGACGCTTTTGCCAGTGCCCGCGCTGAGGGAGTTACGCCAATGGCGTAGTTGGCAGCGGGGCGTGGGGCGGGCGGGAGCTGAGGCACGGGCCCTGAGGGGACCCATGAGGGGACGGCGATGCTGCCGTGAGGTCCCGGAGCGGCGGCCGTTCTCCCTCGATTCTCTGCTAAAGTGTGCAGTCTGTCTTCTCATTCCCTGTTTTCAGAGTAATTTTACTTGTAGAAAATCGAGGAAAATTCAGAGCGGACAAAATGGTGGTCGAGTTAAGGGCAGAAATACGGCAGGCGAGTGCCTTGGGGTACGAGGTCTGAAGGGAGCGCAGTAGTTTTGGACTAGTTTTTCCTTTTTAATCTCCAGAATATCACCTAGAATGTGTAGTAAGGGTTTCCATTATTACTTAGTATCACAGAACTGTTCAAAGGAAGGAACACGGGAAGAAGGGATCTTTGGAATGTTGTGGCACAATTTAAGGGTGTTCTGGTTTGTCAGATGTTATCTGGCATCAGGAAAAAAACTCTGAACAGCTTGTGCTATAAAAGGATAGTGAAGTCGTCGAGATGTTTTTCATTACATGAGTAACAATTGTAATAATCAAAGTTCTTAAAAAGGATTTTACAAATCCAAAGTAATTCTGATCAGCCGGATTAAAATGCATCACAGGAATAGGTTCTGGTTTGTTGATCTTCAAAATCCATACAAGAAAAATTGCTACTTTAAAAAGTATTTTCTGGAAAGGATTCATTTTTCTGCAACATTTTAGAGCTGATTATTTACTTTACAGGTGATTTACCTGAATTAGATTAGATTTCCACTAACTATGTACTTGTAAAAGTTCACCTGATTTCCATAGGAAGAACATGAACTTTTCCCAGTGTAAAAAGAGCAGGACCAAATCAAAGACTTGTCCCTCGGTGTTACCTCTGCTTTTGGTGTCAGTTGTTCTGTCTTGTCTGCAGCTTGGAATACTGATTTTGTTAGTGGTCATGATGTTAGCTTATTTTATGTATGCCTTGAATGCCTTCCTCACATCCTTTGTCTATCCACAGAAGCTGCTGCTGCTACTGTTCTTGCAATATTGAGATAAGGAGGGTTGTGATGCCATGGAGACACTGTGTTCCTAGCCCTCCCTGGTGACTGAATCCCCTTTCAGCTCTTTAAGAAGAGAAAATATGGATCATTCTCAGTATTTTAGCAGCTTTTTATTTCTTAAATTCTTTTCTTGTAATGGTGTGTCTTATTTGTTGACATGGTAAGTTGGAATGTGCTTATGTGTGTGTGAGATTTAGATTAAATACAATAAGTGAAGATGGCCTCTCAATTTTGAAATATATGTGTGGTTGCCTTGGTTCCTTCTGTACTTCACATTCACTGAGATTGTTGAGCTGGGGTTTTTGTTGCTTGGTTTGTGAAAGAGCTCTAGGAGAGGAGCAGTGAGTCAGTCTGTGTACACATGACAGGTGTTTACCATGCTTAGGAGATGTTGATCTACTACTAGAACATGCAGAAAGCAAGTTAATGTTTGAAACTCTTACCAACTCGTGGAGTTTTTGTTTTCAGAACTATACTAATAGTTCTGACATTAATTAAGACATTAATATTGCTGTAAAATCACTCAAGCTGGCCAGAAGGAAGCACACCATAACAAGGGTCTAGATATCTTGAGTTCTATATGGTCACAAGTAGCCTAAGTAGAACTGTCCACATGGTAGTAGATAAATACTGTAATGTCACCTCCTTTGGTGAATAACCCATCAGCTGCAAATCTGGGTTCTTTGTGGGGAAGTGGCTGTCTTGGTAAGGTTGAGATTATATTCATGCTTGAAGTGATCTAAAAGCAATTCCTCATGGAAGAGAATAAAACATTAATTCTAAGTAGTGGACTAGCAATTTTCTTAAGCAATGTTCTTTTTGTGTGCTTGTAAAACACAACTGTAGGGTTTTTTCTTCTGTACTTGCACACTGTTTAAAATTACTAGTCTGTTTTGATGTGCCCTTTAATCTTTCTAGTCTTCTGCAGGAGCGGGAGAGGCTTGTCTCCTGGTTCAAAGCCTCTTCCAGTTTTATCAAAATATGACTGTTAGAATGGGAGAGCTTTGTTTTCTCCTGAAAGTTGAAAATTTAAAACCTAATAAAATACACAGCAAAATCTTTTAGCATCCTAAGTTGCATTCTGGCTTGCTAAATACTGTCTAAATTAATGTCTTATTTGACAATACTTAGGTAATGCAAAAAAGCTGTGTAATTTCTTATTCCTTGTCTTTGGCGTTTCATACATTATAAAGCAAGATTATTAATGAGTAGAAAGACATTTATATAATTCAGAATGTCTCATTAGTGGCATGCGCATTCTGACTTTAAAGCTGTGATGAAATCAAGTTGAAATGCTGAAAAAATCCCTTGGGAGTTCCTTTATAATTGCTGCTATGCTTAATATTAGCACTGTAGCAGCTCCCCACTCCATTGGTTCCTTGTCTGATAGGCTAATCCTGCTCTTTGTATCCATATTTACAGGAGAAAATGGAATGTTTCCTTAAACAGGATCAGGGACCATTGGGTTTATTGAGGAGCACTTTCTGATCAAAGGAATCTGTATGACCACTAAAACGAGTTTGTTGTTTTAAAACTACTGCTCTATGTATAGTTAAGCTACTCCAACCCCGCCTTCCCGGTCTGTGGAAGAAGCGGAGGAAGGGAATTGTTGCAAACCTGTTGCTATGGCCACATAGCAGGAGCTGAGCTGCTTGTGCGGCTGGAATCCTGCTGCATCAGCTGCTGCTCGGTGAGTCCTTCCTTACACTTTGCTACATGATGAAAATGCTCCCATTAGAAATGTTCTTTTGAACGCCGGTAAGAAATCGGTCCCCTAATCAGGATCCCCTCCCCCAGCAACCCACGAGGTCTCCTTACATAACCAAATTGATGTATCTCAGGTGAGACATCTGAATGCATTTGTGATTTTCATGTGCACATTATTCTTTTTCCATGTCAGACAGATTTCATTCTTTCTGAGCTGATCTTGGATGAAAGTTTGATGTTATGCCAAGAAATGTGGCAGCTTCATCTTTCTTCCCTTTTTCTTCTGACCACAAAAAATCTGGGATCCCCTAATATTAATTAATGCTCTTAGTGCAGAGGCATTTGAAATAATGATGAGCAAGATTTTAAAATTAAACACTGCAGAATCCTTTGAGGGCTAAACTGCAAGCACTTGGGTTGAATTAAGTGAACAATTCCCTGCCCTCCCAGGGAATTAGAGTTGGTGCCATGTAGTCTCAGAAGGCCACTGTACAGCCTTGCACACTGAGGTGGCCCTTTTTACATGAAAAACAGCTTTCCTTCTGCAGACTGAGTTGAAGAACTGCCAGTTGTACTGAAAAGAAAAAAGGAAAAAAAAAAAAAAAGATAACAAGTCTGCAAGAACAGGTTAGTTTTTATCCTGTTGTCCCTGTATTGAGATAATTCATGAATACTATGTTTCTCTTTACATATTTTCAGTCTTGTAGAATTTAACTGAACTTGGAGGATGAAGTCCAGCCTAATGCATTTGGTTCCCCCAGTGAGAAGGGAAAGAATAATCTCCCAGTTTCCCAAGGTAAGCCTTTTTTATCCCATTTGACACTCTATGTAGCCCCTGCCACACTGATCTATCTTTCCATTGCGCTAATATGGTATTTTAATTTTATGTACACTTGTTGTCTTCTGTTAAAATTACAAATTATTTAAGATTCTTTCAAAGTTTACTGTCACCTCATAGTCCCATTCAATGCTGATCTCTTTAATAATAATCCTCATTATTCTTTCCAACCTTTACACAAAGTGACTCTTGTTACAGAAGTGTTATCTTACAATATTTATCTTGTTTTTTCATCAAAACAGTAATAATTACATGCTTAAAGAGCTCCAACACCGAGGGCAATGAGGAGCCATGGTTGACATTAATTTGCCAAAAAATCTAATTAGGAGGCTTTGGTTAAAGAATTTGAGGCCATTTTAATGTTCTGTTTGTACAAGAACCTTAGTCATGCAGTAGATCAAATGCAGTAGGCACTGTAGAAACACAGACAAAATACCTTTGATGTCCCCAAAGACTTTTGCATTTGAAATATAGTAGAACAGTTAAGGACAGGGAAGGGCAAGGAATTACCACTTTTTTTCTGTTGTTCAAAAGATCCTTTTAAGGGAGTTCACTTTTTTTTTCCATTCTTGATCTCAACCACATATTTTGCTTTTAATTTTATGAAAAATACCGCAGGTATTTTAAGCAAATGCAAGGTAAAATATATTTTCCTCATTTTAAACTAATTCCCAGTTAAAGAGCTTGTAATAAAAACAGTGCTTCACACTTTAAAAAGACTGGAAAATCTTCATAGTAATAACGACTTGCTGGTGGTATGCTCCCATCCGTGTTTGTCTTGTGTCTTAGATGATTGGGATAACTGAAGGCACTGTTGTACAGAATGATGAGCAAATGGATTTGGCCTTGGGTGCTTGGGCAGTGCTGGACACTGACACTCAGAGAGGTGCTCAAAGCATGGTGTTGTCCCAAAGACTTTTTACAAACACAGCTCTGGGGAAACCTTCCTTCCTTCTAACCCAACCTACCCCTTTTCTTATGCCAGGATATCTTGTTCTTGATAAACCCTGTGAACAATCATTTTATCTGTTTTTCCTTGCCAGTTTGACTTCTTGCCAAGTAGCCATCAGCCAGTTTGTCCCAGCAGCTGTTCTCTCTTTTCAGTGGTACACACCTGAGGCCTGTCTGCAGTTTAAAGAGCACTTCCATGCACAGGTCAGGACTGCTTGTCAGCAGAGCACTGCAACAGCTGGGTAAGTTTGTAATAACTCAGCTATGCAAGGAAGAAAGTATTTTAAGCTCTTTATAGTCTCCTTTCTCCATTGGCTTTCCCCCCCTCATGTCTCATATTCCTCACTCCAGGATGTTTCAAGGCAGCTAAGCCCCTGCATGGGGCAGTTCTCTGACCTGTTCCACAGTACATGAATCAAGTGCCTCTTCTTCTGCTGGGATAGGTAGCATTGATAAAATGGTGTCCTAGTTCAGGAACAAAAAGGTTTTTAGCACCCTTTAAGTAAACACTCAGTTCAAAAGATCTAACAGATCCAGCCTTGCTGTGTTCTCTGTAGGTGTTCCAAAGGAGCAGTTAATAAAGGCTTTGGAGGGAAATAAAAGCAGCAGTTCTAAGTTTCTTGAAACATTTAGGAATCTGATTTTTTTACTTTTTGAAGTATACATGCTGAGAAGTTCTCATAAATGGTTCCTTAAAACTGGAGCAAAATTCTGGTAAATCTATAGCATTTAAAAATCAAAACAAGCTGGCTTATGATCTACTAATAATCTTGACATTGGTTTTTTTCCCTGCATTATTTCTTCTCCAGAACTGTTGCTATTACTGATTTAATTATTGAAGCAAGGCAACAAAGCTAAACTGTGTTGAAATCATCACTATTCAGTTAAAATAAATAGCTGTGCATTTTAGTGATAAAAGCTTCTGGTTTCAGTGTGAAGGATCCGTCATAAAGTGCAGCTCCTATGAATACTGACAATTAGCTCACTATTCCTCCAGCTCTAGAGTTGCTGACATGAGACTTGTCATGATAACCATCTTTAAATGCAACTTTTTATTCATTTCACTAGGGAGTCTTGCTAAAAAAAACTTCTTAAGCCAAAATATGTCACCCTGAGAGACATCAGTGACTTTATTCCTTTTTTAGAAACACAGTCACTATCTTAGTTTCATGTAAATTTGTTACAAGTGTCTGGACAATTTTCCAAGTGAGACATGCTTTATTGAATTGAAGATTTTTTTTTTTCTTTCCATTTCCAAGATGTATTTGTTTGGGATTTTTATTAGTAGTATTTTTTTATTTCTATACTAAATCAACTCTACACCATTTTTTCTGGTAACAGAGTGTAACTAAAAAGCTGTATGTTTTGTCTTTGTGAATAGAATTAAACCACTCTTCTGTCACTGCTTTCTAGATACGATTATTATTTGGTCATTTTAGGTAACTTTTTTGTGGAATGGGGTTAAGGAAGGGCAGCCAGAGTGTTTTGTACAGTACTTGTAAAGCTTGACTGGAATAACCATTATTTTCCTTTTCCATTATCCCAACTAATAAAATATTTCTTTGTCCTTTGGAAAGCTAGTCTGATAGATTCAGTAGCTAATGGCTGTGTTTAATACTCTCCTGATAGTCCATAATTTTGTTAAATGATCTGATCTAGGAAGTCTTTTTTTCCCCCAGTACAAATTAATGGAACACACACCTCTAAACCTCTAAACTCTTTGGCTTTTCTCTTAAGGTTGTTGATTTAAATCAGTATTTTCTCAGTAACAGTAATCAGGAGCACAGGGGCTTGTGGTCACCCACTTAATGTTGACTGACACATAAAAACCTTCCTTTTCTTTTTTGGAAATATTAGTCATGCAGTTTACCAGTCAATTTTTCAGCTATTTAGAATAGAAGCATCACATGGGAGTTGAGGTAACCAGAAATAGTATTCAATAGAAGATTAACTCCTTTGGTAAAAAGCCATTCCTTGATAGAATAGAACATTAAACCTCTTAAGCCATTTTTGTAGCATGTGCATAGGAGATGTCAATCCAAGTTTAGGTCAGCAAATAAATTCACTTATTCTCCTGGATCTCCTGAAAGAGACACAGCTTCAATTTTAAGAATGCAGGCTGAGTCACCTAAAGCCCATCTGCTGTATCCTGTGGGAGGACCTAGAGCAAAGAGGATTATTTGCATGAAGCCAGGTTCAGATTAATATTATTCCAGATAGTCAGATAATGTATTGGTTCTAACCCTGTGGGTTGTTTCTTCCAGAGACACATTCTGCAGTGGGTTCTTTTATTTACAGCAATTTCTTATTTCTGCACTTAGGACTTCATTTGTCCTATTAAAGTCAATGAGAAACTTGGGATAAATTGGAATGCAAAGGATGCAGATACTCTATGGTCTTATGTGTAAACTTATACCAAATGGATATACTTTACAGTCAACAATTTTAATAGAATAAAATTTGTTCCAGTGAATTGAAATTAATTTAAAAAAAACAGAGTAAGAAGTGGACTATTTCTGCTCCAGAAGGGTTTGGTTTTTTGGTGGCTTTCTTTATTGCAATTTAAAACTTGGATCATGCAGCACAGTGGTACACAGATAAACTGAAGTCACAGGTACATGTGCTCCTCATTTGCAATTTAAAGATCTAAATCAGAATTTTTAGAAGGAGACTGTTGAAATTACTACTAAAACTATGTAATATTTTCAAATATTTATAACAGGCTGAAAATATCCAAAGTGGTTGTGGTAGGAGACATGTATGTTGGGAAAACCAGTCTTATCAACAGGTACAGTATATCTCAGCTGATGGTTTGATTCTCCTGTTTCTCCAATAAATGTTATAACATTTCCATTGCTGGCTTTAAAACAGTGCTTCATGATTCTGGTTTGAACCTGAACCAGTGGTTTTTTGTGGTTTTGTTATTAAATGAAGACAAAATAAAGTCAAGAGTGTGAGACAGTCTTGATACATCAACACAGAAAGTTGTGCTCTAGCACTTCAATCAGTGTATGTTACATTCTGAGGGGTTTTTATCCAGTCAAATATGATACAGTGCTTTCTTAAGGAATCCAGTCCAAAGGCTAAACAAGTGGGAAAAAATCCCAGTCTCTGAGTCTTAGTTTCATTTGGGTCATTATTTAGGACCCAAAATATATTCCCCTTGTAACTAAAACTGGAAGATACTGGACCTCTCTTGATAGTCCAAAGATGTTTTATTCTGAGTTTCATACTATCCTGAGAGCTTACAAGATATATGTGCTTTCTAGTTTGTTAAACAGTATCTCCTTTTTTTAAATTAGTGTCTTGATGTTTTTACTTCTGCTTCTACATCATATAGCAAATCCACAGTTATTTTTTTCTTTTTTTTCATAATTTACCTAGACAGTGTTAGTTTAGCAGTTATTTGTAATTGTCTTACTAGTATTTCATCCCCCCTTTTTTTATTGCAGATTTTGTAAAGATAATTTTGACCGAGACTACAAGGCGACCATTGGAGTAGATTTTGAGATTGAACGTTTTGAGATAATCGGAATGCCATATAACCTCCAGATGTGAGTTGAAAGAGCAGAGTTAAGCATTGCACAGAGTACAGTCTCAGCAGAGCTTGAATTGCTGCAGGCTGTAGTGGAATAAAGATTTTAAAAACATAATACAATTGCACAAAGAATAATGTGATCTGAAGAAAAGATTCTGTCTTTGGACTTGCAGTTTTAGTAGAAATTTTACTCTTGGATTTCTCATCCCTAAAAATATTACAAGCTTGTCAATGAAAATTTGTCTTGGATGTCTTGCACTATTTCAGTGGAGTTCTGTCTTTTTAACTCAATGTTCATGAAAGAGAAGTGGAAGCTTTTCCCACAGCTTTGTTCAGTGCTAGTGTAACCCCTGTCTGTGATTTGGGTGTAGTAGGCACAATGATCACTGAACTTGGCTTTACTGGGGGTTTTATTCCTGCAGTCATTGAAATCAATGTTAAGGTGCCCAGTGATTTCACATCTCTTAATTAGCAACTAATTTATTATCCCTAAATCATAGAAAGGCTGGGGTGGTTTTATAAGAACGTGAATCTCATATCTTTGATTTCAGCTTTGTTTGTCAGACTGGTGGGAATCCTGCCCTTCTTCCACCTGCCTTGGGTCTGTGCAGTGGTGTGTCTTTTGTTTCTGGTGGCCAGCAACATTGTTCTGTAGAGGGCATTATGGAATCACCTGTAGTGTGACCTAGAGCAGAAATAAGATGCTTTGCCTGAGGTACTCTAATACATGAATATTAAAAAACTTTTTACTTGGGGGAGCTTTTTTTTCTGGTGATGAGATCACTGATGTAAATAGATGGCTTGTGGTATTTATTGAGAAATACTTAAAAATCCATTTCCCACTGTTTTCACTGCAATTGTGTTTGGGAAATTCTGCCAGGTGCTATCCTTTTGGAACTTGAGTCCCTCTAAAAATCTCAACTCATGCATCAGCATTTTGCAAACTGAAGCAATAAGGTCAGGTTGCATTATCTGCAAAGTCTTCAGGAGCTGGGTAAAACATTTCCATATGATAAGCACTAGTGCCCCCTCTTGCTGAGAGATTTCCATACAAGATATATTTGCAAGTATCCATGACTTGCAGTACAAGGCTACAACAAAACCCAAATCTCTGTAGTGCTGGCAGTAGCTGAAGGCACTGCATATCATGTTCATTATTAAGAAGGACATTCTTGATTTTATTTAATGGTGTCATTAGTACCTGGTAGACTGAGCTGCAGATATCTTATCTAGCAGTTGCAAGATTCTAACATGGGCTAATACATGACTTAGCTAATATTAGCAGAGAAAAATTACAAAACTAGATTTCTCTGGAAATACATACAAATTGTATAGGTGAAAGAAACAATGTTTTAAGGAAAGGATATTACCATGCAGAGTACAGATATTTGAATTGTCTCCAAAATTATTAATTGGGGTTTTTTTAAGATAAAAATGGTGTTCTCATGTCTTCATTGACTAATAGAGCTTTACTGTATTTCTATCAGTAGTTAATGAATAACATGTTCCAGATGGTGACACTTCTCTGGTATCACATTCTCCTCCGCCCTGTACCAGTCTGCTGCTTCATTAACATGTTTACTCAGGTTACCCTGGGTTTCATTAACCTGAAATTTCTTTTTTCCCCCTGTTGCACAGATGGGACACAGCAGGTCAGGAGAAGTTCAAGTGCATTGCATCTGCTTACTACCGAGGAGCTGAGGGTGAGATTTTTAATTTGAAGCTGCTTTTGTGGGGAGGTTGTATTTTGTACAGCAACAAATATCCATATATGCTCCTCAGGAAGGTACCTATAGACACAATGGGTTGGAATTGATTGTCCATTATTGCAGGGAAGAAGGGATGAAGAAGTTCATGACTTGATGTGTTGTCACATCTGCAAGCTCTGAGTGTTCTGATGGTGCAGTGATAGAAAGTGGCACTTGTGACTACAGGGAAAACAATTTGAAGTTGAGTGAGATTAATGCTAGAGTTGGAAGTGGATATTTCTGGCTGTCCCTTTGGTAAGAGACAATCCTGGGGGAATGAGTGGTCCCAAAATGAAAGGGTTGATAGCACTATAGACTGCAGACTATGGATACAGTGTTGAAGACTAAGGACTTAGGTCTTATTGAGTGCTAGAAAAAGAAAAGGCATGAGCAAATGGAAATGGATAGTCTTCCACCTCCTATGTATTAAATCTGTTCTTACACCTTATACATAAACATTCTCTCTGTTTAACAAGACAGGTTGGAGAGACTTCTGATACACTTTCTAATTTAATTACTTTTTTTCTGTTCTTGCCTTTTATTGCAGTTATAATAACAGTGTTTGATCTGGCTGATATCCAAACTTTGGATCACACCAAGTAAGTTTCTACATTTTGGCTTATCTATTAAGGGTTTTTACAGCAGGTTTAATTGCCTTCCACATGTAGGTGTTAAGAACCTGCTGGATCAAGAGTGTATTTGCTATTGAGCTAAGAAATTTAAAATGACAGTCACTAGTTTGGATTACATAGGGAGGGATTTTTCTGAAGAAAATGCAGGGCATTAATTTGAACTGCTCACATTTGACTTCTTTAAAGTCAGTGCAGAGAGAGAGGCACTTCAGTAAAAGCTTGATTCTTCCAAACCTAGACATGCAGGAAGTGCTGAAGTGCACCTCAAAAGCTTTTTTTTTTTTTTTTTTTTTTTTTTTTTTTTTTTTTTTTTTTACTTCATTTGCTGTAAATAGAATAACAGGCTGGAATCTGATGTAAATGATAAAACTGATGAGATGCATCTCATGCATAATGCCTCATGAGCCTTTCATTTTTGAGGGGGACTGTTGTCCCTCAATTTTCTTTCTCTGTTTTCTGTGGCTCTGATGGGAGATAAGTTGGCAAAAAGAGGAGAGAAAATTAAAAAGTACAAGTATGTGTAGATAGAGCTAAACTTACTAGTTCAGATCCTTGTAATGATTTGGTTACAACAATACACTAATTGTTATGAGTAAACTCATTCTGCATTTAGTGCAGGCTGCAAAACCCTGCATGGATCTATGATCCATGCTGCTGTCACAGCTCAGAGCATATGTATTTCTAACGTGCTGTTGTGACTGTAATGCAGGTACAGACTTCTTTACAACCTGTACTCTGTCTTATTTGAATGTGTACTATGGTGCTTAGCTCATTTACATAGGACTTTGTAAAATAATATATATATTAGTGTCTCTGCTTGGCTGAAAGTAATTGAAGCCTGTGAACCTGATTTCCCACACACGCACACACTGCCTTCCCTCCTTGACTTGTGTTGGATGACTCAAGAGAAACTTGATTGCCAGAGTAACAAGAATATAAAAGCTTGTGAGACAAGAATCATACAGCCTTCATAGGGAGCTGTTTTATAATGCTGAATAGATTATTTCACTCTTTATTCCCATTTCTATCTAACCTGGTTAGATATACCAGTTATACCTTTTCATACCTTTGGTTCATACCTTTTCAGTTGCTTCTTGCTTTCTTATTCCTTATCTTGCACCAAACTTTGCCCTCTCCCTTAACACTGAGAAGTATCCTCTCTGGGTGCTAAAATGATTGTTGGATTTGTACTCTGCCATGGGTATGATTTTTCCTTAGTGGGAGACACGTATTCAAAGGAATTGGAATAGCTACTGCTCTGTCTAGAAAAAAGGGCTTTTGTTACTCTCGTATAAGTTCTTCCACTCACTTTTCTTGTGACCCTATTATCTGTCATCTTCTCCTGTACTCCTTGTTCCCTCTGACTGATTCTGTCATTTCCTTTTTGTATTTTAGACAGTGGCTAGAAGATGCATTGAGGGAGAATGAGCCAGATTCCAGCTTCATCTTTCTGGTGGGAACAAAAAAAGATTTGGTGGTGAGTAAATTGAGTGCAGATAAGGAAATCAGATTTTCCCTAGTTCCTCAAGTGATTTCCCTTGCAAGTTATGCACAATGTCATTGAGATAAAGACCTCGAGTGGAAAACTTTAAAGGTAAATTGAACAGCACACTTGAAACCAATTTAAGAAGAGGCTTTCTAAAAAAATGGGTAGTTAGTGAAATATTTCTTGCATGACATTTTTCAAGCATATATAAACATACATTGTGATCTTGAAGGTTTTGTTGTTATTCTGTAACTGATCATAGGTTTTCTTCTTTCCATTTAAAATAACTGCAGTATGAAATTTAGAGCATTATATGGTTTTTTGTTAGGGCTTGCCAGCAAGCCTGATATGCTGGATATGAATCCTATAAATATGGAATTCTAAGCTAGATACTCATAACTGAGTACCAGAGTTCAGAGAGCTATTGAAAAAATTAGAGGGAAAATGTTTTTTAAGGGATAATGTGTTCATTATTCAAGAACAGATAAGGTTTCTTACTTAATTGAATATCACATAATTTTCAAAAGAGCAGGGTAAATGCAGACTCTCTATATAATTCTCAGTCCTGTGTTTGTCTTTCTGTAAAAAAAAACAAAAAGATTTTTTAAGTTTTGAAAACAGTCTTCTTTCTTCTCTTACTAGTTGGTCTCACAACTCTTTTGGTGAGAATGATGGGGTTACAAGGAGTTAAAGACCATTAACTGGGCTGCTGACTTGATAGCTCTTTACCAGGGAATGTGTTAGATACACGGTCACTTGCTAACTCTTGTTTTGTTTCAGTGCTCTGGGAGTGAGTGGAGACTTCCATTTAAAGCCAGTACTAAACACTTGAACGCTCTTGCAGTTGTGTCTGAGTGCCCAAGTCTAGGCAAGGTCAGAAAGGCCACTGAGAAAACCGGAAGCATCAGTGTAGGTGCTGTGGCAGTGCCTCTGTGCTGCTACCAGCCCAGACACTTCAAGTTGTTGCTCAAATTGTTCCACGTTGTTTGCCCAGTCAGATGCTGTGTGTGGAAGGACAGAGCTGGAAGCCATCCGTTTTGCCAAGGAGATGCAGGCAGAATACTGGTCGGTTTCAGCCAAAACAGGTAAATTACTGCAAAGGTTGTAAAAATAGCATAACCAAGGGGGCTAATGTTGGAGTGGGAGGAACTTATTATACCCCTACTGCCAGTTTTTTTGTTGTTATTGTTCTTGTATTTTGTTGCTATTAGAAACTTCAAGCTTTATTAGTGGCTGATTTTATTTGAGCGTTTGTATGTGTGCTTTCCCTGTCGCGTTTGCAGAAAGAAGTAATCAAGCTGCTTTGCAGTATCTGAGCATGTTTAATTCATAGTTAGTTACATAAATACACATGTGCACCACTACTCAACGTTTATAATGGAAAAAGATTACACCACAAAATGAATTCTCTCTGTTGCTGGCTAAAAAATAAAGGTGCAGCACCAGGTACAGCACTCCAGAGTAAAAAAGTTAGAAATTCTTTCTGCAGTGATTGGGAGAGAGATTGTTGAAGAGGCCTGTTCTGTCCCAATATTGAGCAGTCAGCTGTTCACAGATGTGCTTGTTATGCCTGATCATCTGTTGATGTGCCTTTATAAAAACACATAATTTCTGTCTTGTTTCCTAGGAGAAAATGTCAAAGAATTCTTTTCCCGAGTTGCTGCCTTGGCCTTTGAGCAGTCCATGATAAAGGAGCTGGAGAACACTCCTGGGCACAGGGCCCAAATTGGGGCAGGAAATCTCATCAGTATGTGGAATTTTGCTTTTTGTGTGCATTTTCCTTGTTTATAGTCCTAAGGATTGGGGAGGTTTTTCAAGCATTAGAGCCAGTTTCAAACACCTGCAAGCACATTCATATCATTGTCTGGCTCACTACTGTCACGAGGGAGATGCAGAGACCACAGCAGAGTCAGAGCGGGAAAAGAGGGAGTTTATTTTCACTTTGAGTTTATATAGATTTCCAGAAATTAGACTACATTGGAAGACTGAGGCTCAAACTCTTCAATTCCACTGGTCTGAGAAAGTGTCCATCAATTTTCCCTCCTGAAGAAAACAATGTAAACAATATAGAGAATTATGAAAAACATTGCTTTGTTTACATGAAAGTGCGTGAGAAATTCTGACTCCAATGTAGAAGGCTGAAAACAGGGTGACAATTGTCTGCCCAGGTTTTAGCCTACAGGAGTGACTGGGCCTGCATCCAGCTTTTGTTGCCCTTAATATCAGATGGAATAATTTCTTGTGAGTTGATTTTATAACTTTTTTGTTTCCACAGAACTGGAGAAGAGCATTATGGAAGTTCCAGACAACAATGCTCGAGTCAGCCTGAGTTGCTGCTAACTGTCAGCTGTTTCTGCAAGTGCCACACTTCCCTGCAACAATGGTCTCAAACTAGAAATAGAGAGCTTTAATTTTAGAAATGAGGGAGGAAAAACTTACCCAAACTTTCTTGCTGAGAGTTCCCTTGCTGCTGCAGGCTCCTCATGCAGGGTGGTAGTATTGTTATGTAAACCTTTCTCTGTGTAGTTGAAACATAGCATCCTTGTCTTAATGCAAGAAGACATTGCCAGTGCCATGGGCTCACCTGTCTGCCAGAAAGGCTTGTAGTCAAAAATGATGTCATTTTAGTGTGTTGTTTTTTGATAATTCTCTAGAAATCTCAGCTAGTGAAGTGGCATTCTTGTGAGAGAAGGAAAAAAGTGGCAGTTCAGAATGAAGGGTGCTATCAATATGGTTTTGCCTTTTAAAATCATCATGTAAAATAACTCTGATTTACTTGTATGCATTCCAAGTATTTTAAAACTGTTTGAAAATAAATCTTTTTAAGTATCAGGCCTATAAGTACACAAATGCAGACTGCATAGTTTCCACTGTGGTTTCTCCATCCAGGAGAAATGTGTATTACTTTTCATTTTCCACTTGAGTATCAGAGCCCAGTATTAAGTATTTACAAGCCTAAAAGAAGTCCAGGTAGGAACTTGGTTGTTTTAACAAAGCTGTCTAATATTTTGAAAATATTTCCAGATAAAAATGCTATTCTTTTAAATTCTCTTGAATAAGAAAGAATGGTCAAACAGGTGCATAATATGGAAAACATATTATTTCCCTCTAATTTTTCCAGTAGCTCTCTGAACTCTAATACGCTGTTGTATCTAGCTTAGAAATCCATGCTTCTAGGATTCATATCCTGCATTTTAGGCTTGCTGGCATTAAAAAAAAAAATAATGCTCTTAATTTCATACTGCAATTATTTTAAATGGAGGGGAAGAAGAAAACCTATGAACAGTTACAAGGTACAGTTTCCTGGGATATTTATTCAATCATTGCAGAAAAACAGTATCTTTAAAAATAATTATAACAGTACTCAGATTTAAGCTGCTGAGAAATAAAGACATTTGTTAATAAAGACATGCATCAATCTGAAAATATTCTGGACTCTCTGCCATTTTCCCCACTTTGATAAGAAGTGGGAAAAGTGGAGAAAAAATCTTGAATATGCTTTTTATTACTTTTTCCTTTTGACGTAAGCTAGAGCAGCTTCCTAGAATATGATGAATAGAGATCTAGGAACTCTGTGTCTTTTTTTATCAGACAATCTTCACTTTGGCAATTGTGCTGTCTGTTGGCAAGGACATAAATGTAGCATTTGGTGGAAAAAATGAATGTACAAAAGGAGCTCTTTATCCAAATGTGTAGTATTTCTACCTTCTGATGTTCTATGCAGTTGTTCAGTTCCAGAGTCTGTTTCGTAAGGGTGGTGAATTTACACTGCTTGTAGCACTGTGCTGTGCTGGCTGGGCAGTGTGGCCATGGCCTTTTTGTTTCCTGAGCCTGAGTGGAGGTGGTTCACTCTGCTGCAGCAAATCAGGCTAGCTGGGCTTCAGTGATGACATGAGAGAATGTTTACACTGCAGAATGACTCGGGAACAAATCTAAGAAAAGATCCATTTGGGGTTTTTTTCCCACCAAGAAATAGATCTGCTAAGGGTTTCTTCTGTTGCTGAGGTCTATTATTGTACAAAGTCACGGAGATACAATCTCTTCAACAACGCAATCACGTTGCCTAGAGAATCAAATGGGACAGGTTTTTTCCTAGGAATTCAGCACATTGCATGATGTCATTACTGTTCTGTATCATCTGGAGCTCCAAAAACTTCACATACAAATGCAATACTCTGTCAGTCGTCAGCTATCATGGGACAATAGCTTGAGTCTGTTTATTAAATGATGGATGCTTAGAGCCTGGGTGTTTTTTTGGTTGGTGTTTTGTTGGGTTTTATGTTGTCTTTTTTTGTTTCCGTGTTTGGGGTTTTTTTGCTTGCTTAGTTGATTTTAAGGGTGTTTTTAGCACCACTGAAATCTCCCCTGCAAAGAACTCCATATTAATAATTTATCATCTAAAACAAATCTTGGATCATGTGGCAAATGATGAGTTGCTTAGGAAAGCACAAAGGAAGCTAACTATAGAAAATAAATAGAATTTTTTAAGTTCTACCTGGCTAAATCCATTCTATCAGCAACTGAATTGACTTTGAAGAAGCCTTAATATTTTGGAAAACAGTGTTGAAAAAACTTCATTAACTATAGGTAGGCTACAGCACAACTTCTATACTAGTTGAAATTCCCCCAGTGATCATGGCAACAGTCACAGTTTCAGCTTCCTTGTGGAATTTGCAGATGAGAAATTGAAGTAAACTTTGGAGTCAGTCTGAGGCAAAGGCAAAGAGCAATTATAACAATCCATTTCCCAAAAGAAGTACTAAAGTTGTGCTGTTTCTTGTCTTTAATAAGTAAAAGCTAACATGTGCATGGATTGTGGATGCATTTGTGCTGAGCAAACCCACTGGTAATGGATCAAAAGCCATTTAAGAAAGCCACCTGACAAAGTTAATTTCTTACTATAAAAGCCTGTTCTTTTAATATTTAATGCTGTTATTTCACCTTTTGAGTGACGCTTAAGGTATTTGACACTTAAGGTATGATTGTTTATATTTACATAGGCCATGGGACTCAGAACTTTCTGAATCCTGTTGGTTCCCAGCTCAGGTTTAGATTGTGGTGGAACTGGAGTCCATTCTCCATGAAAAAATCTGTCCCCCTCTGTGTGTTTTCAGCTTTCCATCAATAGAGGTTAGAGGTTGTTCTAATGTAACACACTGGTGAGTGAATGCTCTGAACACTCTGTATCACATCTCTGATGCAATGTTTGGCAAGTTGTAGGAGAATACGTATTTAGTGGTGGAGAGAGTCGATCACTTTCCTGTATTTTTGGCCTATAAGTTGTTCTCACAGTGAGAAATTGCCATTGTCTGAATTTGGAGAAGGAGAGTTCCTTTTTTTTTTGCCCAAGTTCATAGAATGATTTAGACTGGATGGGACCTGCCAAGACCTGTTAGCTTTGTCAAACTCTACCAAGAGTGGTGCTTTGTGTTAACAAAAATATGATTTTTTTAGTTTCAGCCACATATTAATCAGAAACCATGTTTTATTTTTCATTTTAAAAACTCATCTTATGTCCTACGGTTATTTTATTTTTTTTCCTTACAAAACCCGCGGTTGTTCCGCGTGGGATCATGCTGAAGAACCGTTCTCGAGAGACAAGACAGCTCGAGAGCTTTACCCAGATCCAAGCGGCTCCTCTTCCCACAAGAGGGAGCCCAGCGGTCACTGCAAGATCAGATCCGCGCCGGCTCGGAAGCGCTGTGCGATCTCTCGCCGGCCAGCAGAGGGGACGCGCCGGCCCGAATTTAGCCCCTCAACGCAGGATTCTCAGTCTCAAATCACAGGTATGTCTCTGCCACCGTACTCATAAAGAAATTTTGTGTACAATTAAAATACTGCTCTGTTCAATGCATAAAGTATCAGCAAAAATTCAGAGAACACTTCAATTCCCAGTGGAATTTCTGGAGTTGTGGCTACCTCAGTAGATAAAGAGGGTGTAGTTGTTTAACAGTATTACTCACTAAAAGGTAAGTGTGCACATCGAAATCCCTCACCTGACTCGTCAGAATTCTTACTCCCTCCAGAAAGGACACAAATGTCAGAAAAGTGGACCCAAGACCCAAATAGAAACTGCTCTAGAGATAAATCAGAATGGTGAGCCTTCAGTAAAAGTTCTGTATGAATTCAGAATATATCCCAGTGCTGTCACATACCTGCCATTGTTTATAACCATGCCAGTACAATCTTATTATTCTCAGAAATACATTGCATGTCAGAATTTTGTTAGTTAAAGTGCCACTAAGCAAACAAACTGTATCAATGGAGAAAAGGCAATTTATTTTATTTCTGTGACAGACTGAGAAGTCTTGAAAGATTTATAGAGTTATTTATTAAATATATAGATTTTATTACAATTTAGGTCATAATCTGTTTTCCATATAGGTTAGCCAGTGCCTGTTATGTGTTAAAAGCTGAGGAAACAAGTGCAGGAAAAGCAGTTAAAGCCAGGAAACAAAAACCAAGAGGGATGGACTATGCAAAAGTGAATACATGAGTAGCTGTTTGTGATATAGCTGAAATTACCCCCAAATATTTTGATTGGCATATTAAAAAATGGAGAGGAAAACTGCTTAATGGATTTCGAAACAGTCCATATCTCAAAGGTAAGAGAGCTGCTCCCATGGAGTGCTTTTCATTCCTATGGGATTTTATTAGGTTTTATCAGGGCTTTATCCCACATGTACCAGAAAAGATATGCTTTACCCCAAACATGAAAGAAACTATTTTATGGGGGATATGAGGGGTACATACCACCTTTTCCAGTCCTCCAAAGAGAATTTTGGTTTTATCTATTACCCTTTTTTTCTGACGTTGAATTAATACATGAAAAGAACACATGCCTTAAGCAAGGTTAAGAAGGAAGTGTGATGGTGTGATTTCAGAAGGAAAATAGTGCCCAGCAGCCAGAATTCTGTTTAAATCATCTGTCAGCCTTCACCCAGAGGTGAAGTGAGGGACTGAGATATTGGGGCTAAATAATATACAGGACAGAAGTGGAGGCTAATGCCCAAACAAAGCAGCCTTTATTGTCAGTATCAGAGTTATTTTGGGGTACCAGTTGCCCATCCCAGAAATCCAGCTTGTCATTTATTGGTAAGGAAGGTAGGATTGAGGGAATGACAAGCCTGCTACTAACCAGCACTTACACAAGTGGGGGAAAACGTGACCTTTGAAGGTGAGCTGCATCAGTGCCTGGAGGGGAGAGCCTTGCTGTGAACACAGGGGAGAGCACAGAGACGTGCTGGTGTTTATACATAATATATGAGGGCATGGCTGTGTGGACGGGAACGGATACCTCCCTGAGCACACAGGGCTGTGTGCACGGCACGTTCCTAACCAGCCTTAGCTATGGTCATGTCTATACGGCGCGATGATGCCCGGGCCTGTGGCTGCAAGGGCGAGCGGGCGGGACCGCTCACGACTTTGCCTTTGTCTCACGGGCAGCCGTGAGGAAGGCGCTGGGGCCACCCCCCACCCCGCGGCTCCCCCGGCCCGGCCGGCCCGGCTGCCCCTTTAAGAGGCCCCAGCGCCGTGTCAGTGCCTGCGCCGGGTCCTTCCCTCCCCTCCCCTTCCGCAGCGCCGCCGGAGCCGGGCCGCGATGGGCCGCCGCGGGCAGCGGGGGCTGCGCCGCCGGGGGGGCTCCCGCGGGGCCGCCGG